>CABHPQ010000435.1:0-19512 GCA_902168405.1 Peromyscus aztecus
GGGGGAGAGGGGCTGGAGATAAAGCTTGGTTGCTAAAGTGCTTCGCTTGCATGCCCAAAGCCTGAGTTAGTATGCAGTACCACATAAACGAAGTATGGTGTCAAACTCCTGTGTCCCCAGCACTTGGGAGGTGGAGACAGGAGGATGGGGAGGCCATCAAAGCCATTGACGGCTACATAGCTGGAGGCTGCTGTGAGGTCAATACATAAGCCGCTGTCTCTACAAAAAAAAAAGAAAAAAAAAGGATCTGTGTTCTTCTTACTGTAAAGACCCTTCTTCACCCCTTGGATTTATTTATTCTTGGACTATTATACTAGATATATGAAGGAGTTGATGCGGTTTGGTGTGGAGTTTTCTCGAGAAGAAATGCCAGTGTTCTGAGTTAAAGAAACTAATAGGTTGGCATGGTGGTTCTGTCTGTCATCACAACCCTGGAGAGGCAGAGCCTCTGGATGCATACCAAGAACCTGGCTGAAGGAAGAAGCTAAGGGGAAACGTATGTACTTGGAGAGCTACAGTCTTAGGAATTAGCTCGACAGAAATCTGTCCCCTTCAAACCGGAGTCTAACTTCCGTTAGCTGCCCTTTGGCACTTCATCCTTAACACTGCCTGTGGCCGTACCGCCCTGGATGTGCTGGAGGATGGATGAGTGGTTAAGCAGGTAAAACAGACTTGCAAAATTTGTACCCAGATTCTGAGTGAGCCTGTGACCCACTCTCTAGCCCTAGTTCCTCATTTGTAAAGGGGAAACGATTACATTGTGGTTGTCGTGAAGGTTAACTTAAATAAATCAGAAATGTTTGGGGTCTTTCTCGAAACACTTACTCTTGGTATTTCAGGTACTACATTAAACCTCCTGAAGTTTCCTATTTGCAACCCAACACCTTACAGGATGTTCAGAAGACAAAAAAGGCTTAAAGAGGAGGCGACCAAAGCCGAAGAAGATCTTAGTGAGCAAGAACAAAGTCAGCTCAACCAACTGAAAAAGCACGGTTATGTAGTGGGTATGCATCCTCCCTCTGTAGGAAAACTCTTCCTGGGTCCTGACAAAGTTGTCCTGAACCGTGCAGTGCAGCCATTTTCTGCAGGAAGAGACTTCCTTCCCTAGTCTGGAATATAGGCTTTTTGTAGGAAAGGTTACTATTGCTGGGAAACCCAAACTAGCAGGGGCAGTAAAGTCTTTAGCTAGGTGTCCATCTCCTTGATCTCTCTTCTGATTTCATTAATGGAAAAGAAGGGATTCCTAACACCACCTGTCTAAAGTACATAGCCTGAAACACAACTGACCGTGCAAGAGAATGACTCACGTTACCTTCAAAAAAGAAGACAAAAGTGTCCTCATCCCACAGTTTCATATTTATACACGTAAACGGTGTCTTCAGGGCCTGGCCTAGTGGTGCACACCTTTAGTCCCAGCACTTGAGAGGCAGAGGCAAGTGGATCTCTGAGTTCAAGGCCATCCTGGTCTACATCGAGAGTTCCAGGACAGCCAGAGCTACATATTGAGACCCTGTCTCTGAGGTGGGAAGGTCTTCAGGAGTGTCAGGTACACACCTGTAATCCCAACACTTGGGAGATTTTTTTTTTTTTTAAACCTCAGTTCCATGGTGATTTTGAGGCAAGCCTGGACTACATGAGATCTTTTCCAAAATACAACAACCAAGATAAATACATATATGTATGTGTGTGTGTGTGTATGTGTGTGTGTGTGTGTGAGAGAGAGAGAGAGAGAGAGATCTGTTACCTATCACTATAGAAGCTGAGGAGAGAAAAATCATAAATTTAACACCATCTTGAACTACATACAGGGAACCCATCACAAAAATTTTTCATATGCCCCAGAATCAAAGCATTAAAGGAATGTCTGATAACCTCGGTTTCATTTGTTCTAGGAAGAGTTGGGAGAACATTCTGGCACTCCACAGAGCAGAAGGAAGAAGTCCCCTTTGAGTTTGATGCCGACTCCTTGGCCTTTGACATGGGAAATGAACCTGTTGTGGCTGTGCGCCAACATACCAGACAAGTAGAACTGACCCCAGAAGACGTGAAAGACGCCCACTGGTTTTATGACACCCCGGGGATTACAAAAGAGAACTGTGTATGTATTCGGTTCCTTTTAGAAAGACTTACTTTCCATTGTAGATGCACTGTCTTAACTGGCCGAAAACAAGAGGTGGCTTCCGTCTTAAAACTCAATTCCAGTTTTTTTATAAAAGCAGTTCAGGGGTGACTCTGAGTGCCGTCAGAGTCTGTATCCATTGAGTTGACATCCTGTAGGCAAACAACAGTATTAACATTGTGGTTATTACCCTAGGGAGACGTGTTATGGGTTCCTTTATTTTTAAGGCTAGAAATTATAACTATTATAATCCAGCTTCCTAGTCCATGCTTGAATTCCCTTGAAAACATGTCAGTTATAATGTCAGATAGTTTGAGCTGAAGTGAGTTATGACAACTTACCAGAGCAATGTCAGCTGCACTCCCAGGCTTTCAGCTATTGTTTGCCTGCTCTTTGCATTGCACTGGAAGTCTCCCAGTAACTTGTACCCATTGTTCTTCAGAGCTGTATGGAACAAACATGGTGTGTATTTCCCTTGACACATCTTGAAATACTTTCTAAGTGGTCGAGTGACCATATTTTTAGAATAAGGTTAATTGCACCTATCTTGCCATTCTCCATCCTTTTACTCAAATTACACTCTCTCGCAGGTGACTTAGCTGTTGTCTAATTAAAGTTAGCCTATAATAGGTTTTCTGTAAGGCAATAATGGTTTTCTCTGCCGATACAGTAAGCCAGATCAGGCCGAACTGAAAAAGCAAAAGAACGGTTTCAGCAAAGCAACTCCTGGGTGAGTCCTCCAGCCCCAGAGACTGGGGACCTGAGGAGTCACATGCTTGAACTAAAGCAGGAAGCTTTTATAGCCTGTAGGTGAGGGGTGATGACGTGTCTGCCACAGGCTGGGTTTGTGCCCACATATGGTCAAAAGCTGAGCACTTGGGGCGGGAACTTGGGCTCCTGGCAACCTCAGGAGAGGAGCCGCCAAAGCCACCAAGAATGCAGAACTGGGCTTTTGGGGGCCTTTTCTTTCTTGGAGAGTATCTGAGAGGGTGGGGTTTGGACAGAGAGAAATGCGGCTTTCTGGATCAAGCAGGAGTGAGCTGGAGGTTCCAGCCGGACAGCCTATATCCAGCTAAGCATGATGGTACACACATTTTGCTTTTAATATTTATTCCAGTTACATCCATTTTCCTGCAAAAAAACATAACTTCATTCATTACGGCTACTCAAACTTCGTATGTATATAAAACCCATTTTCTTTATACATTCCTCTGTTGATAGACACCTAGATTGGTTCCATAGCTTAGCTATTGTGAATTCATTTTTTAATGAATTTTATCTTCCTTACATCTTATCAGAATCTGGTAACCCCTATCTTTCCTTTTCTGTTTTTCTTCAGTCTCTTTAATAACTTTGATCCTGTGGTTGGAGAGACATCTTGGTGGTTAATACTGCCTGCTGTTGGGCTGTAGACACTGTTGCTCTTCCAGAGGAGCCAAGTCACTTCCCAGTACCCACAACCTCCTATAACTCCAGTTCTAGGGCATCTAATGCCCTCTTCTGGCCTCTGCAGGCACCCACGTACGGGCATACACAGAGCTTTAAAAAACAAAATAGCCTCTGGTCCTAACAAGCCAAGGTGCACAACACTGATGTTCTAACAAATGTTCAGGAGAAGTACGATCTTCAGGTTATGAACTTGTTCCGAAAGTAGAAGGACCGTCTTGCGGTTGTTTGGTTTGGTTTGGAGAAGAGGGGTGTTTTTGTTTTTTGAGACGGGGTCTGGGGAATGCTGCACAGTCCGGGCTAGCCTAGAACTGCGGCAGTCCTGCTGCCTCAGCCTCCCAGAGCTGGGGTTTGTAGGTATGAACCATTGTTCATTTGGTGCTTGAATGCTTAATCCTTAGGACCTGAGATTACAGTGTCCATTATTTAAAGCTGGAGCTGCTGCTACCTGGATCCTTGAGCAGACGTTTCCATTCTTAGTGACCCAGCAGTATTTTGGGGTGCTCACCAATTTTGACACTTGGAGGAGTAGTACTGTCACAGGAAAGTCTTACACACCTATCATGTTATTTTGCCTCTGTTTAATATACAGCTGTGAAAGGAGTAGAATAATAGTTAACTTAGAGATAACATAAATTTATGTGTAGCTAATGAACATAACTTGGTTTATCATAAAATCTGAACATTTTTTTCAGTACTTAATTTTATAAGTAAATCACAACATATGTTGAATGAAAGTCATCTTCTAAATAAATCTTGTCTTTTGCTTTACAGATTTTAAATCTTCTAACAGAGAAAGAAGTAGATGTTGTTTTGCCAACACATTCTATTGTACCAAGAACCTTTATTCTCAAACCAAGAATGGTTCTATTTTTGGGTGCTATAGCCCGAATAGATTTCCTACAGGTAAGAAAAAAATCTATGCTATTGAAAAATGAACAAGTAGGGGCTGGAGAGATGGCTCAGAGGTTAAGAGCACTGACTGCTCTTCCAGAGGTCCTGAGTTCAATTCCCAGCAACCACATGGTGGCTCACAACCATCTGTAATGAGATCTGGTGCCCGCAGGGATGTGTGCAGGAAGAACGCTGTATATATGATAAATAAATCTTTTTTTTTTTTGGTTTTTCGAGACAGGGTTTCTCTGTGTAGCTTTGCGCCTTTCCTGGAACTCGCTTTGGAGACCAGGCTGGCCTCGAACTCACAGAGATCCACCTGCCTCTGCCTCCCGAGTGCTGGGATTAAAGGAGTGCGCCACCACCACCCGGCATGATAAATAAATCTTAAAAAAGAAAAATGAACGAGTATTAGAATGCCCTTCAGGAACGCAGATGAGATTGACATGAAGAGATTGAGAAAATATTGATATAACTAAGTGCTGTCTGTTGCTTGTTTTGCTTTGCACATATGCAAATGTTTACAGTAAAAATCGGGGAGGAAAGTGGGCCAAAAAGGGGGAACATACTGTGTCAAGATCTGTAAAATTGGTGCCAGAGAAGATGGCTCAGCAGTTAAGAGTGCTTGCTACCCTATCACTCAGAGGAACATAGCTCAGCTCCCAGCCCCCACACTGGGCAGCTCACCACCACTGTAGTTCCTGGGAATCTGTGGGCGCCTGCATTCATATGAACTTAGCCTCATATAAACACACACATACACATAATTTTAAAAATTAAAGTAAATCTAAAAGTATTTTTAATAAATATTTTTATTTATTTTTAATTTTTAAGAAACCCTATTTCAAAGTGGGGGCGGGGGCAGGGTTTGGTGGCACCTTTTAATCCCAGCACTCCAGAGGCAGAGCTGCAGATCTCAGTGGTCCAGCCTGATCTAGAAAGTGAGACCCTGTCTCAAAAACAAAATAATTAAAAAAAAAAAAAAAAAACACTGATAGGATAGTGAATCCCTTATATTAACTTAGCTTTTTTGTTGTTATTATTTCTGGTTGGGGTTTGTTGTTGTTGTTGTTGTTTGGTTGGTTTTTGGTTTTGGTTTTCAGGACATTTTGTAGAACAGGCTGGCCTTGAACTCAGGGATCTGCCTGTCTTGGCCTTCTGAATGCTGGGATTAAAGACATGGGCCACCACCGCCTGGCACTGTAGCTTAGCATTTAAGAAGAGATACTATCCATTTCCTATATTGTTTCACATGGAAATTATACATCTAGTTAGGCCTAAGGTTGGTATCCATTAAATTCTGTACTTCTTTGTATACTCTGATACACTATAATATTTTGCTTAGTGTTCACTTACATAGTATTATTCTGGGGATCTTAGGGAATTGCTTTCCATTTTTTCCAAAGTTGAGAAGAAAAGGGGAAAATGAAACATGGAGATATATATATATATATATTTTCCAACAGGATGCAACTTACAGCCCATTGACAAAGAACATTTCTTGACTTTTGTTGTAAAATTAGCCATGTATTATCTAGAACCCTTATACATGTTATTAAAGTCATGGTGTTAATATTTTAGACCTAACTACATAGTGACAGTCACAATGGACCATTTCCCTGTTGGTGGTTTTGGTTTTTTGAGTCTTTTGTTGTTGTTGTTGTTGTTTTCTTTTTAAAGATATATTTACTTGTTTTATGTGTATGTGCCTGCATGAGTTTTTGTGTACCGGGGCCCAATGAGACCAGAAGATGTGAGATCACATGGAGCTACAGGCAGTTTGACTGACGTGTGTGTGTGCTGGGAACCAAACTCAGGTCCTCTACAAGAACAATAAATGCTCCTTACTGCTGGCCATCTCTCCGTCCTTCCTTATTGTTTTCAATACCGGATTTTTAAGTGTCTTGTTTGTTCATTTTGGTTTTTGTTGTTGTTGTTGTTTTCCACAACTGAGATTTCACTGGTTGAGGATGGGTACACGGACATTTCAGTTCTTAACACATGTACCAAAACTCTGAAAAGCCACCACGTATTGCAGTTTCTTTTTGAACAATTATTCCAATGGTGTTCCAGCCTCAAACTTGGCAAGTTTTCCTTCAGACATCATATAACAGTCAAACACTTATAACCCTCACTTCTACCCACTGACTCACAGTTTTACGGCACATACAGTACACACTCAAAATTTCCATCTTTCACAGCACATAATCACAATTGTTGGGAAAATAGAGTGCCACAACCAAATACATTACAGTCCCAACAAGGCAAGGACCAAGGAGTGGTTTTGTAAGAAACAGTTCTACTAGAAACATGAGACCAGATATAATTGAAAATATTCCACACATAAATGCAAGACTGAGACTCCAAATTGCCTTTTGGTTTGGTTTGTTTTTATCCGCTTTTCATTGTAGGATATAAAACTAACCCCTCGGTGTTATGCTGGCCGCCAAGACAGCCACAGCCCCTTAGTTTTACAGTTTACAGGAACCATTAAAATATATTATTTCTATATTATGCCCTCCTTTAAGACATTGATATAATTTGCTTAGGGTTGAAAGAGGGCTTGATTTGGTTTCTATTTGTCCTCTTTTTGTTGTTGTTGTTGTTGTTGTTGTTGTTATTTTGAGGCAGGGTCTCTTGTACCCCAGGCTGATCTTAAACTCAGTGTTGTAGCTAAGGTTGTCTTGGAACTAACTCCTAATCTTCCTGGCTCTACCTCCTTTGCTGGGATTAGAGGTGTGCACCACACACCCAGCTTTTCTCTCTCCTTTTTTAAGTTGTGCATCATAATGTACAGGTTCCCAAGTTGTTTGTTCTGTAAAATAACTTCTTCCTTTCTTTCTTAAGGGAGATCAGTCAGCTTGGTTTACAGTTGTGGCTTCCAACTTCCTTCCTGTTCATATCACTTCTTTGGACAAGGCAGATGCTCTGTATGAGAAGCATGCAGGCCACGAGTTACTGCTGGTAAGCAATGCAACTGGATGGCTGCACAGCTACAGGAGCTGATGGAGCCTGTGTTGAATCAGTTTACCTCGGCTGGCGCTCATCTCACCTCAGTCTCTGAGCATTCTAGCTATAAAGCAAGAATGCGTTCTACGTGAAAAGGGGTATTGGTTTAGTCTTAGCCAACAAAAGCCATAGCAGTGTATTTTTCTCTGCGGTGCACTGTCCAGTATGGTAGCCACTAGCCACATGGAGCTCTCTGTGTTTAAGTACTCTAGTTAGAAAGAAATACATGAGTGGATCTCTGTGAGTTCGAGGCCAGCCTGGTCAACAGAGTGAGATCCAGGAAAGGCACAAAGCTACACAGAGAAACCCTGTCTCGAAAAAAAAAAAAAGAAATACGTGAAATTTAAAATGTGCTTCCTTAATCACACAGGCCACTTTTGGTTTTTGGTTTTTTGGAGACAGGGTTTCTCTGTGTAGTTTGGTGCCTGTCCTGGATCGAGTGCTGGGATTAAAGGCGCTACCACCGCCCAGCTACAGGCCACTTTTCAAGTGCCTGATAGTCACATTACTACAGAAAATCGTATTGGTCAAGCTAGGCGAAAAACAAGTCACAGGAGCTGAAAGTCTATTGCAGTCTCAGAGAACCAGGTCCAAAGCTGCACACAGGGTTTGCAAAAAATGCACAGTGTTGGCAGAAACCAGGCTTTTCTATTTAAGGGGAAGTTAAAAGAAACACACACATTCTGATGGTAACTTTCTTTATTTTTTCATGTTGAATCTGAATCTCTTTGTTTTTGTACAGCTGTATATATCCAATAGAACGCTTTAGGCAATATAAAAGTTACATTTGAGGGTCACATAATCATTCTTGAGTAAACAATAAGAAGCAGAGCCATTTTGATAACACACATGAAAAAAATTGTCAGCTTCCTAATTAGTGGGGCAGCTGCAGCTGTAAAGGAAGATCCAGCCGTTCCATTACCTAACTAAAGAAATAGCCTATGGGGGCTGGAGAGATGGCTCAGTGGTTAAAAGCACTGACTGCCCTTCCAGAGGTCCCGAGTTCAATTCCCAGCAACTACATGGTGGCTCACAACCATCTGTAATGAGATCTGATGCCCTCTTCTGGCCTGCAAGGACACATGCAGGCAGAATACTGTATATATAATAAATAAATAAATCTAAAAAACAGAAAGAAATAGCCTGTAAGGGTTACAAGAGGAAAAGAGAAGTCTAAGGAAGAAATAAGAATTTTTTGGGGGGTTGGGGGGAGGCAGGGGTTGATTTTTGGAAACAGGGTTTCTCCGTGTAGTTTTAGTGCCTGTCCTGGATCTCACTCTGTAGACCAGGCTGGCCTCGAACTCAGAGATCTGCCTGGCTTTTCCTCCGGAGCGCTGGGATTAAAGGCGTGTGCCACCACCACCTGGCAGAAATAAGAATATTATGTACTATTTTATATTTCTTCTTTTTTAATTGTATTCATTATGTATACAGTGTTCTGCCTGCAGGCCAGAAGAGGGCACCAGATCTCATTACAGATGGTTGTGAGCCACCATGTGGTTGCTAAGATTTGAACTCAGAACCTCTGGAAGAGCAGTCAGTGCTCTTAACTGCTGAGCCATCTCTGCAGCACCCTATTTTATATTTCTTAAGTGTAACTAACATTTAGACTAACATTTTGTGATTAAGAAACATAAAAGTGGCCGTTTCTCTTGGGCTGAAGTGTTTACAGAGAGAGCAAAGGCTGTGCTGTTAAGGAAAGAGCAAGCTGCACAAGTCCATGCCCAATGTTTGTAACTGTAACCTTCATCTCTTCACAGAGCATCTATGCTCATCAGTTGAATGTTTGAAGGATTTTTTTTCTATGCATTTTTATCTATCATATACTTATTAATGCCATATAAGATGTTTTTTGTCTTGTTTTTTGAGATAGCCAAGAATGCATGATGTTATAATCCAGTGCTTGGAAGGCAAAGGCAGTAGGATCAGGAGTTTAAGACCACCAGCAAGTTTGAAAATAGCACTGGAGCTGGGCAGTGGTGGCGCACACCTTTACTTTAGTCCTAGCACTCGGGAGGCAGAGGCAGGCAGATCTCTGTGAATTTGAGGCCAGCCTGATCTACAAAGTGAGTTCTGGGACAGCCAGGACTGTTACACAGAGAAACTGTGGGGGGGGGGGGAGAAAAGAGGGAGGGAGGGAGAGAGGGAGGGAGGAAAGAAGGAAAGAAAGAAGGAAGGAAGGAAGAAAATAGCATTGGATCCTATTTCAAAAATCAAAAAGGAAAAGATAAGTCTCTTTCTGTAGCCTAAGCCAGCTTCAAACTCCTTCCCCTAGCCTCCCAAATGTAGGATTATGGCTTTGATCACCATATTCAGCCACAGTTAGTGGGTTTGGGGGTTTGTTTTGTTTTAGGACAGAGTCTCACTATCCAGCCCTGACTGGCCTAGTACTCAACTGTGTAGACCAGGCTGGCCTTGAACTCAGAGAGATCCACCTCCCTCTGCCTCCTGAGTGCTGAGATCAGAGTGTAAGCCACCGTGCCCAACCCCAGTTAACAGAATTTTATTTGAAATTCAGACATTTTGTTGTTTTATCGGAAGGTTCCAATGGGTGGGAAAGAGCGAATGGCCGAGTTCCCTCCCCTTGTGGCTGAAGACATTACCCTACAAGGAGGTGGAGAGTCTGCAGCAGTGGCTGATATCAAGTTCTCCTCTGCAGGTAATGGACTCTTTGGTTATTGGTGGTGGTCGTTTTCCTTCTTGTTTTTTCAAAGATGAGGCTTCTCTGTGTAGCGCTGGCTGTCCTGGAACTCAGGCTGTAGACTAGGCTGGCCTCAAACTCAGAGAGCTGTCTGCCTCTGCCTCCCAAGTGCTGGGATTAAAGGTGTGTTTGCTACCATCACCTGGCTGGTAATGTGCTCTTAAAAAGCAGAACATAGGCCATGTATGGTGGCATGTGCCTAAATCCCAGCATTTGCAAGGTGGAGGCTGAAGATCAAAGCCAGTCTATTCTACATGAGATTCTGGCTCAGCAAAACTGCCTTTGGCCTACTTCCAAGTATAAAAATAAAAATCTGGGTATTGTGGCACACCCATGATCCCAGCATTTAAGAGGCTGAAGGAGAAAAAAAAAAAAAACAACTAGTATGGTAGCTCACATCTATAATCCTGTCACTCAGCTGAGGCAGGAGGGTTGCTTCAAGTGCAAGGCCAGCCTGTGTTACACAGTGAGTGCTAAGCCAGCCTGAGCTATAGAATAAAACCTTGCCTAACATGCCTAACAGCTCTGTGGTTAAGAGTACTTGCTGCAGCTGCGTATGGTGATGAATGCCTTCAATTCCAGCACTAGGGAGGCAGAGGCAGGTGAGTTGAGGCCAGCCTTGTCTAGAGTGAGTTCCAGGACAGCCAGGGCCACACAGAGAAACCGTGTCTTGAAAAAAAAAATTTTTTTTTAAGAGCACTGGCTGCTCTTACAGAGAACCTGGGTTGGTTCCCAGCACCAACATCAGGAAGCTCACGACCACCTATAACTGCAGGGTCAGGGATCTAGTACTCTCTGACATACTCACACATACCTAAAATAAAAATATTTTTTTAAAGACAAAGGATTACTAACTTGAATATACATTTATAGAAACATGCCCTCTTCTAAGACATACTCATTTATTTATAAAATGCACCTTGTTCTAAAAATGTCTTTGTACTTTTCACAAGTCTATTATATGACTTTTCATTATAATGTTTTTAAGTATAATGTTATGTTATAATGTTTTTAAGTATAATGTTATAATGTTTTTAAGTATAATGTTATAATGTTTTTAAGTCTATTACATGACTTTTCATTATAATGTTTTTAAGGACTTTATTTAGTGTAGGTCAGTCCTTACCTTCCAACTTGTTGAGGCTTATTTTTGTGACTTAAATTCAGATTCCAAGCTAGCTAGCCCACAAGCTTCTAGCCAATACTTCTTTCTCTGTCTCACATCAGGAATACTGGAGGTCCAAATGTATTCCACCATATCTGGGGTGTTATTTCTTGAGACACGGCTTCATTAGGTAGCACTGTTTGGATGACTTGGAACTCATTATGGACCAGACAAACTCTGAAACCACACAGATCCTCCTGCTTCTTCCTCTAAGTGCTGGGATTAAAGGCATGCTCTGCCACACCAGCTCATTTATTTTCATGTGTGGTTGTGTGTGGGTATGTGCACTTGAGTGCAGGTCCCACAGAGGCCAGAAGAGGGCATCAGATCCCCCCGGAGCTGGAGTTGTGTGTGGTGTGAGCCACCCAGTGTGTTTGGGTCCTCTTAAGAACAATATGCACTTTTTTTTTTTTTTTTAATTTTTTATTTTTGGCTTTACAAGATGGGGTTTTTCTGTGTAACGGAGCTTTGGCTGTCCTGGAACTTGCTTTGTAGACCAGGCTGACTTCAAACTCACAGAGATCCACCTGCCTCTGCCTCCCAACTCCTAGACTAAAAGGAATGCGCCACCACCGCCTGGTTCACAGCTAGCTTTTTATGTGAGTCTCGGGGATTGCACTGAGGTGGTCAGTCTCGCACAAGTGCTTTTACCTCCTGAGCCACCCCAGTCCTGTGTGCTTTGATTTGATTCCTTACTGAGATGATTGATAGCGGCGTTTTCTGTTCTCTTGAACGTCTCATAGGCTGGGTTGCAGTAATTCCTTACTCTAAGGGCACACTGCGTCTCCGAGGATACACGCCGGAAGGGACTGTTCTGACTGTCCAGCCCCCTGTCTTGCCCTATATCGTTCACGTCAAAGGACAGCGCATCAAGAAAAGCGTGGCCTATAAAACCAAGAAGCCTTCGTCCCTGATATACAATCTGGTGAAGAAAGCTAGATAAGTGAGGCACACCTGGATTCACACTGGATAGATAGTATGGCTGGAGAGATGGCTCAGAGGTTAAGAACACTGGCTGTTCTTCCAGAGGTCCTGAGTTCGATTCCCAGCACCCACATGGTGGCTCACAACCATCTGTAATGAGATCTGGCGCCCTCTTCTGGCTTGCAGGGACACATGCAAACAGGACACTGTATACACACTGGATAGTAACAAGATTGAAATATGTTGAAATCTGTATTAAATATAAAAAATAATAAAGATAAGTGAGGCAGCCCTGGATTCACACTGAATAGTAACAATATTGAAATATGTTGAAATTTGTATTACGTATAAAAATAGTAGACACACAAAGGCCTATCATTTTTAAAGATCTTAAAAGTGAATTTTTTAAACTATTTGAGGCTATGCTTATTGATAATATACTGTTTATAAATAAAAGTGATTTTTTCTTGAGGATACACGTATCTGTGGTCCAAGTGTATATAAGAGGAGGCCTACATCCTTCAGATTTAAATGGAGACCAGGTTTCATTTCTTTTATTTGGAGTGGATGGTTGACAAAGCATGAACAAACAACTAATCCCCCAGAATACAGTGGCTGCCTTCCATGTAGTCACCCAGGGATCATAATCATTGTTACCAAGACAGCCAACAGAAATTCTCTAAAGGAGTAAAGATTTATTTTAGCTCCTGGTCCCAGAAATGTCAATCTAGAGTTGGCCCTAACAGAACAGATGGCAGAGGACAGCCATTCACATCTGGAGGACCAGGAAATACAGTACTGGAACCAGGAGTTTGGCTGTAACCTTCAAAGACTAGTTCCTAGGAACCTACTTCTGCCAGCTAGGCTTATGTCTCAAGTTCCACAGCCTCTCAAAATGAGCATGGCTTTAATCCCAGCACTCAGGAGGTAGAGGCAGACAGATCGCTGTGATTTTTGAGGCTAGCCTGATCTACTGAGCAAGTTCCAGAACACCCAAGGCTACAGAGAAACATAGTCTTGAAAAAAGAAAAAAAAAAAAAAGGAAAAGAAAAAAAAAAATAACGGGTTGGAGAGATGGTTCAGCAGTTAAGAGCACTGACTTCTTTCTCTTCCAGAGGACCTGGGTTCAATTCCCAGCACCCACATGGCATCTCACAACTATAACTCCAGTTCCAAGGGACCCGATACTCATGGCAAAACACAATGCAAATTAAAAAAAAAACAAAGTTCAAAATGAGGGGCTGGAGAAATGGCTCGGCTGTTAAGAGTACTTGCTGCTCTTACAGAGGATGCAGGTTCAATTCCCTGCACCCACATGGCAGCTCACAACCATCTGTAACCCCACTCACTCCCAGGAGACCTGCCTCGTCCTACAGTTTGGTCTAAGAAACTGGGAATAAAAAAAGGACAGAAGAGCCGTTGCCATGTGGGCTGTGTTGGCTCTGATGGAGCAGCACCAACAGCTCAACCTGGACTTCGGAGGGTTTATTACACACAACACGGGTAGGAGTTAGCGAGTCTCCACAGGAGGTCTCTCTCTAGGGAAGCCGTCTCAGACCACAGTCATCCTGGAGGAGGAAGCTGCTGTGGCTAGTGTTCTTGCACACAGCCAACATTCACACTCAAGCCAGAGGAAGGCTTTGCCATCTCTCCAAGCCTCACTCCACAGAAGGGCTTTGTCACTTCCATGGGCCCTTGACATGGCAGTGTCTACCAAACAATGCTTATCACTCAGCAATTCCTTTGCTTCCCTACAAGATCCAGAGCGCCAGGCATGCATGTGGCACCAGACATAACATGCTAACAAATATATCTATACATACAAAATTAAGGGGAAAAAAATGGACGCTTCAGATTTTGATGGCAACTCAAGTTGTCATCCTTTCCTAACAAGCATGAAATGGAACAAAATGTGGAAAGCAGACAACTTCCCTATTCAAAAGGGGGAAAGGGATGTTCCACACATTAGCTACTGTCCAGTAATCACAAGGCCACACCCACAAGGGAGCTGAGAGGTGTAGGAGGAAATGGGAACAGTTATGGTTTTTAGCAAGGGAGAGTGGACACTGGAGCAAAAGTTGAAAAAAAAAAAATGTGCCTTATACTTTTTTTTTTTTTTTTGGTTTTTCGAGACAAGGTTTCTGTGTAGCTTTGCGCCTTTCCTGGAACTCACTTGGTAGCCCAGGCTGGCCTCAAACTCACAGAGATCCGCCTGGCTCTGCCTCCCAAGTGCTGGGATTAAAGGCGTGCGCCACCACCTCCCGGCACCTTACACTTCTTAAAAGTATCTGAGTCAAACATGAGAGCCCAGGCCTGTGATCTCAATACTAGGAGGCTAACTCTGTCAACCCTCCATGAGTTCAAGTCTCCAGAGTAAGACCCGGTCTCTAGCTCGGTTGGTAGAATGCTTGCCTAGCATGTATAAAGTCTGGGTTCCATTCCCAGCACTGCAGAAAGCATGCATGGTGCCACAGACCTGTAATCCCAGCACGTGTGGTAAAATCCAAATCCAAGGTCATCCTGGGCTACATAGAGCTGAGGTCAGCCTCAAATACATCAGACTCTGCATAAAATTAAAAATCCTAAATAAAAGGATTCAGGCTCTTTCTAGCATGAGAGGTCTGTTTTGCAAGTATGATAAACAAGCTATTTCCCAACTTTGCCTGTACACAGCTGCATCACAAGTCAGTAAAGCGTTTGTTATCCCTATGAAGACTGCCTCAGCTAGGTACAGTAAACATATGGCATGAAGTGGGCATGTGGCCAGATCCTAATGCTGAGATACATGGGCATGGGATAAGCTGGGCCAAAATGAACTACCGAGTCCCATGTTTTCATCCAACATGAGAGAGCTCTAATGCACTTCACACTCAGCCAGCATGGGATATGCACCCATTACCTCAGCCCCTGGAAGACTGAGGTAGAACAGCAAGTTTATTCAGGGCCAGGGGAGGAGGAGGTGGTGGTGGTGGTGGTGGTTTTGGAACCAGGTCACATGTAACCCAGGCTAGCCTCAAACAGGATCCTCCTGCCTCAGCCTGTTGAACTGGCATTATAGGCACTCACCACCACACCTGCCTCCGTACAGTATTTCAAAGTGAGTAGTTCTACTGGAACTTGGTGAAGGGGGCAGTTCTTCAGATGTACAGCTGGTTTCAGTAAGTCCGTCATCCCTGGACTGGAGAAACAATGCTGGGCGCAACCTGGCCTGCTCATCACCCCCAAAACACCTACCCCCCAATGTTGCAACATTGGACAGCCAAGGCTACCCACTGAGACCCTATCGCAAAAAAAAAAAAAAAAAAAGGTGGTTCTGTTTGTTTTCAAGACAGGCTTTCTCTGTGTAGCCCCAACTGTCCTAGAACACGATTTGTAGACCAGGCTGGTCTTGCATGCCTCAGCCTCCCACGTGCTGGATTAAAGGTGTGCACCACCATGCCTGGCCTCCTTTTTTAACAGGGAAAACTGAAAATATAATGTAGGCTTCATTTATTTACAATTAGGGACTCGTGTAGCCCTGGCTGGCTTGGATTCCTGATACTCCACCCTCTCTTTCTCTAGTGCTGGGATTACAGGCATGTGCCAGCAATTTAAATTAATTTATGTGAGAAGAACAGAAGGAAAAGCTGAATACTAATCAGATAAATTAGATGGATGAGGTGGTAGAGACTTGTAGTCCCAACAGCTGGTAGACAGAAGCAGAATTCAACAAGAACTTGATGCAAAAAACCAGATGGAACCTATTACTTAGCATACTTTGTATACTAAGCCATTACTTTCTACATTAACCTACTTTTAAGGCAGAGACACTGCTAACTTTCTAACATTGTTACAAAACACCTGGGAAATAGCAGGAGCGATGGTTCAGCTGTTAAGAACGCTGACTGCAACCCAGTGTGGTGGTGCATGCCTTTGATGTCAGCATTCAGGAAGTAGAGGCATATAGATCTGTGAATTCAAGGCCAACCTGGTCTACAAAGCGAGTTCCAGGACAGCCAGAGCTATTACGCCGTCTCAAAAAACCTAAAGTCCTTTCCGCCATCTTTCTGCGCCGTCACCTCAGTGCGCATGAATGTCCTGGCTGATGCCCTCAAGAGCATCAGCAATGCTGAGAAGAGAGGCAAAGGCCAGGTCCTCATCAGGCCCTGCTCCAAAGTCATCGTTAGGTTCCTAACTGTGATGATGAAGCATGGTCACATTGGTGAGTTTGAAATCACTGACGACCACAGAGCTGGGAAAAATCGTCGTGAACCTCACAGGCAGGTTGAACAAGTGTGGAGTGATAAGCCCTAGATTTGATGTGCAACTCAAAGACCTAGAAAAATGGCAGAACTTCTGCTCCCATCCCGTCAGTTTGGCTTCACTGTACTGACAACCTCAGCTGGCATCACGGACCACGAAGAAGCAAGACGAAAACACACAGGAGGAAAAATCCTGGGATTCTTTTTCTAGAGATGTAAAACGCATTAATAAAAAGCCTCCATGGACTATGAAGAAAAAAAAAAAAAAAACCCTAAAGTAGAAAAAAGAAAAAAAATACTGCTCTTCCAAAGCCCCAGGTTTGAACCTCAGCACCCACGTGACATCTAACAGCTGTGTGTTAACTCCAGTTCCAGAGGATCGGACACCTTCTGGCCTCTGCAGGTACCGGGCATGTACATGGTCACAGACATACATGCAAGCAAAACACCCATACACATAAGGAAAATAAAAATATCTTGAGAGTATCAACTTAAGGGAAGATTTATTTGGGCTCAGCTTCAAAAGATTTTGTCCATGGTCTGACCTATTGTTTGTTGGCTGTGGTGGTTTGAATAAGATGTCCCCTCTAGTCTCTGGCATCTGAACGCTTGGTTCCCGGTTGGTAGCTATTGGGGGAGGCTTTGAGGTAACCTTGCTGGAGGAAGTGTCACTGAGGGCAGGTTTTGAGAACTCAAAGACAGACACCATTTCAATTTTGCTCTGCTTCTGGCTTGTGCTGTGAGCTCCGGGTGCTACCACTTCCCTTCTGTGATGGTGAAAGAATCTTATCCCTCTGGAACCACAGGCCCAGATAAAGCCTTCTGTAAGCTGCCTTGGTCATGATGTTTAATTACAACAGTAGAAAAGCACAGGGGCCTGAGGCAGGAATGCACTTTATGTTTCTAATTCATCCCGAGTGTCAGGACTTACATGTGTAGTCTCCCAGAGTCTAAATTTGTTCGTGGTCTTTGCCATCCTCGCTTCCTGTAGCAACCAGAGGGAAGCACAGACCAGATGTGATCCTGTGTGCCTGCTTCCTGATCACACACTCCTCAAAAACTGGAGATGGAGGCTGGCTTCCTGCAAGTGTCTAGCTTGAGCCAAGTTGTTTTCCTCACTGAGCTGGAACCCAGTGCTCAGGCAGAGGCGAGCTCTCCTGATCCTTTCCCAGGGTGCCTCTCCCAGGTGGCTCCTGTGTCACAGCAAGAGAACCATGCCCGTTTTCTCGTGGCTGCTGGCCTCCCAGAAGCAGTTTCCTTATGTGTCAAAGCATAATGCTTAAACATCAAAAACATGCTGCAGACTGCTGTGAGTACACCAGCCAGCACAGCTACCCGTTCTAAATGTCTCTCCTCGTGTGCTCGGCCCCTTTAATGCCCTGAGTGAGGGGGCATGGTACCTGGACATCCTATGGGTAGGCCTCTCACCTTTCCCCTTCATGTTTCTTTTTTAAAGATTTATTTATTTATCATGTATACAGTGTTCTGCCTGCATGTATGCTTGCAGGCCAGAAGAGGGCACCAGATCTCATTACGGATGGTTGTGAGCCACCATGTGGTTGCTGGGAATTGAACTCAGGACCTCTAGAAGAGCAGCCAGTGCTCTTAACCTCTGAGCCATCTCTCCAGCCCCTCCCCATTCATATCAAAGATCAGTTAATACTCCTAAATATATCTAGATTACCTTCAGAACACCTCCTCCTTCCTGAATCCGTGTTCCAAAAGCTTCCTCTCCCTAAATAACTTCAAACTTACTTTCTAGGTAGTCAGTCCAGTGGAAGCAGAATGTACTTGGCCTTCACTGACAGACGCAACAGTAAGTACAATGCTGAAGCCAAGCATGAGAGTGGCTCGTGTTTTGTTTTCCCATCACTTGAGAGACAAAGGTAGAGGGATCACAAGTTCAAAACTAGCCTGTCTCAAGACAACGAAGGTCCAAGGCTCAATCAGACACTGACTGCGCTCTCGGTGCCTCTGGCCAGATGCTGAGGCCGTGAGAGAGCAACGGGATTTACTAGAGAATGTGTCATGTGTCACAGTGTTTGGAAGTGCAAGACTGCCAAGACCCCACCTAAACTTTCAGCAAGTCCATGCGAGGTGTCCGGTCAGCGGGTGGATAGGAGATGAATTAAGAGTTGAGGACATTTTTGTGGGCTCCTTGGTTGGTTTTCTTTCCTGAGAAATAGCCACGGTAGACTTGTTTACTTACTATCGTTTACACTGACCTCTTCTGGAATTTCCTTTCCCACGTGAAGCTGTTTCACACTGCTCGTAGGAGGTACTATAATCATCACAGCCCGTAGATATCTTCTTTGCACCTTGAAGCATTAAGTGTTTTGCCTGGATGTATTTATGCAGACATAACCAAGGAGGCCAGAAGAGGCCATCGGATCCTGTATGCGTGGAATTAGTTGGAGGCCTCCATGGAGGTGCTGAGAACCGAACTCAAATCCTCCGCAACAGCAGCAAGTGCTCTTAACCAGCGAGCCATCTTAACCAGTTCTGCTCTCCATAGTCTTTATATTCTGACCACAGCACAATGAGCCATGCATTTGTAAGTGATTCGCATATATTCAGACTACTTACAAGCCCACGTAAATGAGTACTCCCATTTATAAGGAAACGTGTGTGGGGGGGGGGGATAATTGTAGACAAATGGCTCAGTGGTTAAGAGAACTTGCTGCTCTTGCAGAAGATCCAGGTTCGATTTTCAGCACCCACGTGCAGCACCCAGCCATTTAACTACAATTCCAATGCTGGCTGCTGAGAGCACCAAGCATGCTGGGGGTGCACTGGGGGTGCATAAATGTACATGCAGGCCAAAACTCACATGAATAAAGTTTAAAAAAAAAGGGGGGGTGGAGAGATGGCTCAGAGGTTAAGAGCACCGATTGCTCTTCCAGAGGTCCTGAGTTCAATTCCCAGCACCCACATGGTGGCTTACAACCATCTGTAATGAGATCTGGCACCCTCTTCTGTGTACATAATAAATTAATAAATCTGAAAGAAAGAG
>CABHPQ010000435.1:27941-45232 GCA_902168405.1 Peromyscus aztecus
GCTCCCTCTGAGGAAGCTCCATGGGCAGAGGTGGCTCCCTCTGAGGAGGCTCCAGGGGAGAAGGAGGCTCCCTCTGAGGAGGCTCCATGGGAGGAGGCTGCTCCATCTGAGCAGGCCCTGTCTGAGCAATATCCATGGGAGAAGGAAGCCCGGGCAAAGTAGAACCTGTAAGGGTGACCACCACCTGAGTGAGCGCAGGAACGGAAGGGACCTGCCCCTGAGCCAGCTCCATGGAAGGAGGCTCTGCCGGAGCCGTCTCCTTCTGCGTCTCCTGAGCAGGTCGGCTGCCTTTCTTACTTGATTTACCTTTTTGAGTTTTCTTCTTTGCACCTTTTTTAATGGAAGTATTTTGCTTTTTATTGTCGCCCTTGGTCTCTTCCGTCTTGCGGTCATCCTTTGGCACCTCGGTACTATTTTTGGATTTGCTTTCTATCTTTTTTTTCTTTTTTGTCACCGGTTCCTCGTTCACAGGCTCCTCTGAGGGATGGGCTTCAGCATCCACCTTTCTTTTGTTTTTCTTGGCTTTACTGACTTTTTCTTTATTATTTCCTGTATGTACATCTATGTGTTTCGTCTCTGCTGCCTTAGTCTCCGTCGCGGATTTCCGAGTTCTAGTAGTTACCTGGACCACTGAGACATTGCCACAAGACTTCTTCTCTTTTGAAACATCCTTTTTCTCTACTTTTGCGGGTTTCTCGTTTTTCTTGGCCGGCATCTCTCCCTTTGTTTTTGTTTGCTCTGTCTCTGTCTTTTCATTGGTGGGGTGACTGTGCAAGTCGGCCTCTCTCTTCTTGATTTTCTTTAGTTTCACTTTGGAGACATCCATCGTCTTACTAGGACAGGTAGGATGCTTCGACTTGAAATGATACTGTAGGTTACACTTCTTGGAGGCGGCATAGTCGCACACAGGGCAGTTGAACTGCCGCGGGTTAACATGCAACTCTACATGTTTTTTGAAGTTGCTTCTATCCGCCGTTTTGTAGTCACAGTGAGGGCAATTGAGAGGTTTGGGCCCGTTGTGAACCTGTCTTGCGTGTCGGGTCACTTCGTGCTGATTTGAAGCCACATAACTGCACTGATCACATTTAAATGGCTTCTCACCTAAAGGTAAAGAGGAGATGTTACCAGAAATAGAAGACACAAATCCAACATTAAAATATCCTTAGGATGTACATGTAAAATAACCACAAAGACCATTTATTGTAAGACTTGATCATGCACCTTACATTTTCCATATTTATTTGTATAACTTTTCTCTATCTGGGATGGAGGCTTGATTCTCAAAGTACATCGGAGGAATAATCAACTGAGTCAACTGTTATGTTCAAAACAGTTTATGTTAGCTCTTCGGCACTATTAAAGAACAGGCTCCGCCCGGAAGCGCAGACCTGCTGGCACAGGCCCAGAGCCTCTGGATGCCCGTCTGGGACAAAGCCACTCCAAGAGAAAACTGTTTTTAATTTTCTGCTCCTCACCCTCCAGAATTCTTTTAAACTAAAATATACTGTAACCCAGTATAAAACACATACATCTGTAAGGTTAGGTCTAGAGCGGAATCTCTCAGTTTGAGCTACAGCCCCAGACTTGTCTGCCTCCATTTTAAGGCTCTGCTTTAGCCTAGGGGAGTAAATTAACCCTTTACTCATCACTGCAGGAGGTGAGTAAAGCTACACTCAGAGTTTGTATAATAGCGGAGTATTATACTGTTTTAAACCAAAAATAATAAGGCTGAAGCCAACTCGAAAACTTCCAGTGACTTTTTTCTATCTCAACTTCTCCATAAAAGGGGCAAAGAAACTAACTAAATGAGGCTGGTATACAAATAGATACGGTATAGAACACAGACAGTCATAATCACAGAGCCCACCCACCCCAAAATTAAAAGCAAAAAACATTCTACCTGAATACATACCCAACTAGATCACACTCTAGTAAATATTACCAATTGGTATCCATACCCCACCGGTCCAATGGAATGCATAGTAGAGAAATGGAAATTGACATTTATGAAAATTAATCTTTCAAACATCCACATTCA
This sequence comes from Peromyscus aztecus, assembly GCA_902168405.1. NCBI lineage: Eukaryota > Metazoa > Chordata > Mammalia > Rodentia > Cricetidae > Peromyscus > Peromyscus aztecus. The sequence continues at coordinate 29,980 of CABHPQ010000435.1, forward strand.
TTATTATCTAAGTTTTCCATAAGCAAAATTAGAGGTGAAGCTTAACTATGACAATATTAAAGATTACATCATTAGAAATGTCTGTTGACAGAATCCTAAACCTCCCCCCAAACCCTACCCAGGTATATCAAATCAGATATGTAGGTAATAAATAGTAACTCTTTTCATGTTAAAATTCAAGAGTTTCAGCCAGGCATGGTAGCCATACCTGTAATCCCTGCTACTCAAGAGGCCGCGGCAAGAGGACCCCATATTTGAGGCCAATATAGGGAATTTAGCAAGAGCCTATCTCAAAACGTGGGAAAAATTCAAGTCTACGAATGTTAAGTCAATGGGAAAGGTCTTGCCGGGGGAGCACAGGGCCTGGGCTTGACCCAGGCTGCAGAAGGGGGTGGGGGGTAGGGCAGTCTCTCCAGCACATACATTCCTCTACCCTTTGCCCTACTGTCAGCATTAGCAATACTCAAGGTCAAGGTGGCCTGCAGCCAACTAAAGAGAGGCCAGCCTGAGCTACAAGAGACCCTGTCCCCAAACAAAAGACCAAGCCCTAGATTCAATTGCACATAAAACCTGGCATGGTGGCACACACCCTCTAATCCCAACACTCTTGAATAACATAGTTCTCAAGGGGAGTGGGGGGGAGAAAGAGAAAGAGAGAGCAAGATGGCCCCTCGGTTAAGGTACTTCTTACCAAGCCTAAGAATCTTGGTGAAAAGACCCACATGGAAAGCAGAGAAGCAACTCTCACAAGCTGTCTTTGTGTGGTCTCTACACACACCCATGAACATGTCCACACATACAACAAATTAACTTATTAATTAATCAGTGCGGATCTTAAACAATGGTACTGCAGTTCCTGGATGGCCAGGACTACACAAAGAAATGCTGTCTCAAAAAACAACAACAAAACAAAAATTGGTGCTGTAAGCCTGATCAGGAGCAGTGGAGGGGGGGGGGGGGGGCGTGTCAGAGGCCCTAGATGTGAACTCACTACTACTGTTTCACAACAGTCATGTCATCAGATTGCTTTCTAAACATTCCTGTCTATCTACAGCCATAGTCAGAGAAGACTCTTACTGCTACCACAGGAGGTAGATAGGTTCAGAGACTTGGAGCAGGCCAAAGTGACGGTGGAATGCTTGGCCCTAAATAAGACATCTGTGTTTCCCTATCCAAAGCTCAGGGAGTATCACAGAACAGGGGAAAGACAGGATCCAAGCGCCAGATGGGGGGTGTACAGCACAAACATCTGGGCACAGCAGGACAATTCTATTCGTGAACACATTTTGGCTGTGACTACCTGCACATCTAAGATGGAACTCATCAACATTCCAGATGGATGGAGGAGGTGTAAAAGGCCCCACTCTTTCCTGAGCAGTTAAAAGGCAGTTAATAGGTTGCTCAGGATGTGAAGCCCCCAGTAGTTCAGCCAAGCTAAGGTGCCCTTACTCAAGTAACTTCCTACCCATGCTTATGAAAGCAATCCTAATTAACACAATGGACCAAGGAAGGAGGGGCTCGGAAGGAGGGGCCCTGAAGAGAGGGAGAGCTGTGCCTGAGACAGAGCTTAAGGACCCACATGGTCAAAGGACCAACTCCTGACCAACTCCTGTAAGGTGTCCTCCGACTTTCACAAGCATGACTGATACGGCATACGTATCCCACACACGTGGCACACACAAAGAAAAAAAAAGTCCAGCTCCCATCCAAGCCATCCGGCTGTGTAGCAGGAGCCTTTAATAGCTGAGCCATCTCTGATAGGGTCTCATCTATCTCAGGCTGGCCCTGAACTCACTATATAGATAGAGACAGATCAATGTAGATGAAAAAAAAGGGACTTGAATGAAAGGAAAAATGTAGGCAGTCTCACCCTCCTCCCCAGCAAAACATAAAGGGTTACCTATATAAATAAGCTCTCAAAGTGCCACAATGTATGTTTTTGATTCTCAGTCAGAATTGGGGGGGAAGGGGGGGACACAAACTGGGCGGTGGTGGCGCTCGCCAGTACTTGGGAGGCAGAGGCAGGCAGACCTCTGCCAAGTTCGAGGTCAGCCTGGTCTATAGAGAGCTAGTACCAGGACTGCTAGAGCTACACAGAGAAACCCTGTCTGGAGGGGAAAACAAGAATATACTTTAAAAAAAAAAAAAAAAAACTGTGTTACTGTGTGGGAGCTATGTAGACATGATAATGATGTATGTGTTGGAAGCAGTGGTGTATACAGTCTACAGGATCAGACTCCCAGGACATCACCTGAGCACCTCACACCCCCACTCCCTTTATTTGGAGACAGGTTCTTCTATTACCCAGGCTGGCCTCAAGCTCACCACTATGCAGCTGAAAATGGCCTTGAACTTCTAACCCTCCTGCTTCTACTTCCCAGCACTGGAACTGCAAATATGTATCACAATGCTGTTTTAGGAAGAGCTGAGGATCAAAGGGCCCACACAGACACCTCTGAGCACTCTACCAATTGAGCTACATCCAAAGTCCCATCAACTATAATTTTCTTTTCTTCCCCCCCGCCCCCCAGAGCTGAGGACCGAACCCAGGGCCTTGCGCTTGCTAGGCAAGCGCTCTACCACTGAGCGAAATCCCCAACCCCAACTATAATTTTCGTTAGATATGGTTGACAAAGTAAGAGGATGGGAAAGTTGGGAATTAAATCCTAACTTCTCATTTTCAGAGACTCTCAGCCTTCTTTATCCTCCCTAAGCACATGCCCTCATCTGTAATCTAAGACTGGTATCTTCACATTAACAAGATTATAATTTCAGTACCCTGTATGCATACAATAATCAATAGGTATTAGAAATACTTACCACAGTATAATTACTGATAACTATAAAACCTTTGAAACACAGCAAGCAAAACTCCAGACGTTTAACAAACCCAAATAAAAAGCAAAGATTATCAATCAACTAGGGTAGACACCACAGAAAACATTAAACACTGAAAATTCCCAGTCACATTATGTGTGTGTGTGTGTGTGTGTGTGTGTGTGTGTGTGTGTATGAAAGGAATCCTTCTAAACCAGTGATCCATCACCATAAATAATGGGTCAACTACATGTGACTTCAAATCAGCTACATCACAGGGTAAATATCAAGCATTTAGATTTAATTCCTTCTAGTTGACCAATAATAAAAGGGACATGAAAAAAATCTAAATGACACGAAAGCAAGCAGACATCCAGAATGGGAGACACACTGCAGAGGAAAATAACTGTATAGTTTTCAATGCTTAGAACTTACTACACATTTCAATTAAAAGACAAAAACAAAAAACAGGAAAAAAAAAAGTTAACTTACAATGCTCTTATTTTTTTCTTATCCAGTGCTCGAGATTGATTCTAGGTCTTGTACATGATGCAAAACCACATTACACTGAGCTACATTCTCAACCCTTCTATTGTGGTTACTGTGTTTTGAGACCAGGCTGGCCTAGAAGAGTTCCCACCAGCCTCAGCCTCCCAAGTGCTGGGATTAAGGCTCTCCTCAAAGTTTGATTAAAACTAAGTAAAGCCCTCTGCAGAATATTAATCCCCCTGTCCCCAAAACCCAACACCCATTCAACTGCCTTTGGAGAATCAATCAGGAAGTACCCAATAGTAACATTTTGGGGTTCTGGTGTTTTTGTTGTTGTTTTCCTGAGACAGGGTTTCTCTGTGTGTGGCCTTGGCTGTCCTGGAACTCACTCTGTAGACCAGGCTGGCCTCAAACTCAGAAATCCATTTGCCTCTGCCTCCTGAGTGCTGGGTGGGATTAAAGGCTGAACCACCACCACATTTTTATTTAAGTAGCCCAATGTAATAGCACAGGAGGACACTCAAAGGACATCCACATAGCAAGCACATAGGATCAAGAAAGCCTGGCGAGGCCGGGGGTGGTAGAGCAGGCTTTAGTCCTAGCTCTTGGGAAGCAGAGCAGGAACTATGCTAGCACAGTGAGTGAGCTCCAGGCTAGTCAAAGAAGGAAGCCTGACAAGATACTGAGAGAGCCTGGACGTGAAGCTCACTTGTTAAGCTAAAGCTTGGCAGACGCCAGCACTTTAAATACACACGAGCCAAGTCAGAATCTATAATACAACAAAGTTTATGTAAGACATAACTCAATAATGCAACTAAGTTTTCTTCTAAGTCACATTACTAAAGGTAAAACATGAGTAAGATCTGGGCTGGAGGCTGTATCAGAGTGTAGAGTTCCGATCCTGGCACCCTTATCAAGTAGCTCATGAGCAGTGTACACTCCAGCCCCAAGGGATCCAGCACCCACTTCCAGCCTCTGTATGCATCCACATACAATCACAAATACACACTAATAAAAGTGATAAACGAAAGGTTAAATCCGAGAGAAAGAATATAAAGATGAGTGAGGGGATGTAGATGATCCGGGAGGCGTCGTAGGGAGAGAAAAAACGTGATCAAAATGTCTTGCTTGTTACTGGGGTTAACCTCCTGCCCACTGCAAACTACAGTATATGCCACCAGGCCCAGCTCTGTAATATTCTGGGTTTTGTTTTGGTTTTTGTTTTTTTGAGGCAGGGTGTTGCTGTGGAACCCTGGCTGGTCTGGGACTTGCTATGTAGATCTGATAATCATTTTCTCTCACACCTGTGGTCTGTGCATAATTTAATTGGAGTATTAGAACTCTTCTGAGTTCTAACAAATACTAAGAGCCCTCATCTTGGGCTGGAGAGATAGCTTAGAGTTGAGAGCAATTTCTGACCGTGCAGAGGACCCAAGTTCAGTTCCCAGCACCCATATGTAACTCCTAACCATCTGTAACTCCAGTTCCAGGGGCCCTGACACCTCCTTTGGCCTGCTCAGGAACTGCACCCACATAGTGCACTTCCAGACAAAATACTCATATACTATTAATAAAACTTCAGAAAGAAAAAACATTTACAAACCAATTCACATCTATGCAGTTTCTGGAGTCTGATCTAGAAAGCCCGTATTTATCCTCCCATTTTGGTTCTGCTTTTTTAAGGCAGAGACCTGCCTGACATAGTGCACATGCTTTGAATCATCACACTCCTGAGGCAGAGGCAGGTGGAGCTCTCTGCGTTCCAGGCCAGTAGTAGCTACATAGTAAGATCATGTCTAAGAAAAAAAAAATTTTAAAGACCCCCAAAAACATTAAGTTATAAACAACTCAGTTTCAGTTCTAAAAGAAATTCTTTATAAAGAAGTTTATAACAGTCAAATAAATAAAAATGATAGTTTACTGAAATGGTGGAAGTTACCATTTCCTACCAACCTGAATGAGTACGCATGTGTCGAGTTAGATGAGTCTTCTGCGAACTCGAGTAAGGACACAGTTCACATTTATAAGGGCGTTCTCCTGCAAAATTACAATGATAGTGTTTAATATGCAACAGTAAACCAAAAACAACTCTAAGAAGTGTAACTACTCCCTCCCACATGTTTTTGGGTATTTCAGGTTTTTTGGGTTGGTGTGGCTGGGTTTTGTTTATTCTGGATTTTGAAATAGATTCTTCTAAGTAGTCCCGGCTAGACCAAACACTCAATCCCCCTGCCCTTACCTGAGTAGTCCAGGCTAGTCAAACACTCAATCCCCCTGCCCTTGCCTGAGTAGTCCAGGCTAGTCAAACACTCAATCCCCTGCCCTTGCTTAAGTGTAGGTTTATACAACCATGCAAGAAAGCACTTCCTCCAGCCATGTTTCCACTTTTGATTTGAGACAGGGTCTAAAGTGTGCACTTGTGACCATACCATCTCGGTCTCCCAAGTTTCTGATGTCACAGATCTATGCCACGTGGACAAGCTTCTGACAGGATATTTTTATTGTATTTTTAAATTGTCTTGTCCAGAGAATGATTAGTTTTGGAGGCGGGGTCTTATGCAGCCCAGGCTAGCATGGATGACCCTAAAATGATCCTCTTCCCTTAACCTCCCATGAGCTGGAATTATAAGGTGTGAGTCATCATAATCACAGCTCGGTATTTTGCAACAAAATGACTCTTCTCCCATTACTGGCAGAATCGGTACATTAATCATATTTTATAAGTGTAAGTTAGATCTGAGTGGTAGTACACAGCACCTATAACCCTCACACAGGGGAGGTGAAGGCCGGATGGGCTGGAGACACTGTCAGCGAAGAGCTGCTGGGCAGCATGACCTACAGAAGAGTCAAAACCGAGTGCCAGGCCCAGTGAGATGGCTCGGTTAGGAGCAACTGCTGCTACTGCAGAGTTCCAGTTCAGTCCCCAGTATCCACATATCTCAACATGGCTTCAGTTCTGGTCTGAGGCCCTCTTCTGACATCCTCAGGCACTCGACATGCAGGTGGTATACACATACATGCATGCAGACCAAACACTCAGACACATAAAAACAATTTTTAAAGGTAAAAATAAAAACAAAAAATTCTCAATGTGGTAGAACCTGCCTAGTACATGTGAAGCTCTGAGTTCACATCCTAGTCTTCAATTCAGGAAGACTCAAGCATGTGGTACCACTAGACTAAGGAAGTAACTCTAGCCGAGTGTGGCAGCACTCACTTCAAATCCCAGGGCTTAGTTAGGGGGGAAGCAGGAGGATCAAGAGTTGGAGGTTAGGGGCTAGAGATGGCTCAGGTTAAGAGCACTGGCTGCTCTCCCAGAGGTCCTGAGTTCAATTCACAGCAACCACATGGTGGCTCACAACCATCTGTAATGAGATCTGATGCCTCTTCTGGCTTGCAAGCAGAACACTGTATACATAATAAATAAATCTTTATAAAAAAAAAAGAGTTGGAGGCTAGCTTGGACTACATGACACTGTCTACAAAAAAAGAAAAGAAAAACACTTCAGTGAAAATGCTGTTACTTTAGGCTAAAAATTCACATGCCGGTTGGGGTGGGGCATACATGCCTTTAACCCCAAATTCCAGAGGCAGACAGAATTTTAATATCTATATTAAAATTAATGTCTATTTAAAATTCATAGTGACTTAACACTATAAAACAGTCCACAGGTTTTCATGTAAGTTGGTACAGACTGAGGATAACAGAGCTCTGTAGGTGCCAGTGATGGATGCAGCACTAACAAATGCATCTTATTTGGAGACAGGGTCTCAGTTAATTGCCCAGGGTGGCCTTCAACTCATTCTGTGGCCAAGACAGGCCTGGAACATGTGATCCTCCTGCCTCAGCCTCCCTCCCCATCCCCAAAAAAGAGACAATTATAGGCCATGCACTACCAGCCCAGCTATATTAAGAATACTTGGGGGGGGTGGGGCTGGAAAGATGGCTCAGCAGTTAAGAGCACTGGCGCTCTCCCAAGGCCCTGAGCTTGAGTCCAGTACCCATGTCACTCCCACCTCCAACTTCAGCTCTAAGGGATCCTGTGCTCTTCTAGCCTCCAAGGCACCGACACACATGTAACACTCACTCACTGAGAACACAAGTCAAAAGAAACCTTTTTAGAGGAAGGTGAGCTGGAGAGAGAGAGCTCTTCAGTTAAGAGCACACACTGCTCCTCCTAGAAGCAAGTTCAGTTCCCAGCACTCCCAGCAGATGGCTCACAAATGCCTCTAACTACAGCTCCAGAGGGTCCACCACCTCGGGCCTGAGGGCACCTGCACTTCCATCCAAACACAAAAATTAAATTTAAAAAAGATGAGTGTAATGGAAATCCCAGTACTCCAGAGGCAGAGGCAGGGGGATCTCTGTGAGTTTGAGGCCAGCCTGGTCTACAAAGGGAGTTTCAGGACACCCAGAGCTGTTACTACACACAGAGACCCTGTCTCCAAAAAACAGAAATAAACAAACTATTACTTATTTGCTTTATTTATTTATCTAGGTTTTTCAAGACAGGATTTCTCTGCATACTCCTGGCTGTCCTGGAACTTGCTCACAGAGATGCCCCTGCCTCTGCCTCCGGAGTATTAGAGGTAAAGGTATGTGCACCACCACACCCAGCTAACAAAGTGAAATTTATTGTTGAAAATACTCTAGCTCTTTAACAAGTTTCTTGGGTTTTTTTTTGTTTTGTTTTGTTTTTTGTTTTGGTTTTGAGACAGGGCTTCACTGTGTAGCTCAGCCCTTGAACTAAAGATCCCCTGGCCTCAACTTCTGGAATGTTGAGATTAAGAAGAGCAAACTATCAGCTATAAAAGTATAAACACAAAGTTGGGTAATAAGTAGTCTATGTGTTGTCTTTCACGATCTATTAGTATAAACCAACAGCAATTTATCAAAATGAACCATAGTTACTACAATGAGTCAGTTATTACCTGAATGTATGCTCTATAACATTTTTGTGGAGACCAGGTCTCACTATGTCGCTAACCTAGAACTAGCTTAACATGTAATTATACTAATAGCTGTATATAATTATATAAATTATACTATATATTAATATGTTTTTAGGTGCACACACATATATATGCACATATACATACACACTGCTCATCATGGGCAAAGATACAAGCAGCTCTCCCTTTATAAACTGTTTCAAAACAACTGGCAACAGTAATGTATTTAATTTATAATATAGCCTCAAACTTGCAGCTCTCTACCTGCCTCTGAATCCAAGTGATGATGAGCCACCAAGTTGATGTGTCTTTTTTTTTAATTTTTTTTTAATTAATTTTTTTCCATTGGTGTTTTGCCATGAGTGTTATCTCCTAGAATGGGAGTTACAGACAGTTGTGAGCTGCTATGTGGGTACTGGGAATTGAACTCAGGTCCTCTGGAAGAACAGTCAGCGCTCTTAACCTCTGAGCCATCTCTCCAGCCCCCTGATGTGTCTTTTAGACAAGGTCTTAAGATGTAGGTCTGGTTGGCCTGAAAGGGAGCTCAGTATGTTAAGGCCAGGTCGGCTCCAGCTGGGCGTGGTGATGCACGCCTTTAATCCCAGCACTCAGGAGGCAGAGACAGGTGGATCTGAGTTCCAGGCCAGCCTGGGCTACAAAGTTCCAAGACAGCCAGGGATACAACACTGAGAAAACTCATCTTTTTAAAAAAAAAAAAAAAAAAAAGACCAGGCTGGCTTCAAACCCAGATATCTGCCTGCCTGTTTCTGCTGAGATTAAGCCATACTGCTTCACCGTTCCTGGCCACTTTCTTATGATTTAATTGTGTTGAGTGGGTGTGTACACGTGCCTGCAGAGACCAGGCTGCAGGACTGCCTTGGAGCTGGAGCTGCAGGCAGCTGTGAGCCTTGGTTGAGGGGAACCGAATTCAAGTCCTCTACACAAGCAGGACACTTATAAGCTGTATCCCCAAGATTTAGCTATTTTAGTTAGACGCTAAAGTTTAAGAAAAGTTGTTAAACAAGCATGAAGTACATATGGTATCTAGATAAGATAGCATAGATCAAGTTAGTTTAGTTTAGCAATTGTCTGATACACACTGCTCGCTCATTATGGAGTAAAATCCAAGCAGCTCTCACTTCAGAAACAGTGGGCTTCAAAACAACTGGCAACAATAAAAGTTTCTGAAATAAAATTAAATGAAAAATCTGAACCAGGGTTGGTGGCACACGCCTTTGATCCCAGCACTGGGAGTCAGAGGCAGGCAAAGGTCTGTGAGTTCCAGGCCGACCTGATTTAGATATGACATGTAAACTGAGGTGTCTCTGGCAATTCTCTCTGTAGCCCCGGTTCTCAAAGCACAAAGCACATTGCTGTCTCTGTGTGTACAGCATTCAGTAAAGCTGCCTCTGTGTGTAGAGCATTCAGTAAAGACACCCTGGTTCACTGTCTTTACTACTGAACATACAAAGTTTCTAGCCTTAAGGAAACATGGTCTCACAAGAGAATCCAAAGCCTTTCAGTAGTTTCTGGCTGTGTATATCACATTAGTATATGCTTAGAGTGGATTGGATCAGAATGGTTGCTCTTAGAAGAGCAGACTTGAGTTCCCCTGTTGCCCCGACTCCCATCCCCCTCCCAGACAGGGTTTCTGTGTAGCCCCAGCTGTCCTGAAACTAGCCAGGATTCAAGATGTGTGCCACCATGCACAGCCAGACTTGAGTTTCAAAAAAATACAAATAAAAATGGTTAAATGAATTTTCAGCTTGGGACCAGAGCAAAATTTCCAACAATTTCCAAAATAGCCCTAAGCACACTGCTGCCATTTTGCCCTATGTATGTATGTGTGTTCGTGTGTGTGTGTGTGTGTGTGTGTGTGTGTGTGTGTGTATGCAAAGTAGCATTCTCAGTGTTGGGTGATTCTTATTAAAATTAATCAACTCTGAAAAATGCTGAAGATGCTCTATGCCCTACACTACCAAACGTTCAGCCAAGATTTAATTCAAGTAAGACTAATATATTCATCCCATGAGAATGTACATTTGCTTGTTGTGTGCATCAGAAGGCTGAGGCAGGATAGTGAGGTCAAGTTTTGGGGTTTACACCTTCCATCACAGACTTGTTAACCTGAAGCGGTACTACCAGAATTCAAGGCAGGCCCAGCTACTACTGAACACACCTGTGTCACAGAAAACAAGTCTGGGCACGGTGGCACAGGCCTGTAATCTATGCACTCAGGATCCAAAGACAAAAGGATGGTTTGGAATTTGAGGGGCAGCCTGATACACCTGGGAAGTTCAGGCCAGCCAAGGTTATACACACAAATGCCTAACTAAAAAAAGGCATCTCCATGATAAGCTTTTCCCAGCTGACTCTGGTTGGCTCCCTATTACCACAAAATGAGGCAGATAACTAAGGGACTGAGGGAAAACAGGAAAAGACTACCACCTGATAAGTGTTTTGAGTTGAGGCTTGTGTAGCCCCAGGCTGCCTCTAACAGAGAATGACCTTGAGCTCTGGTTCTCACTGCAAGTATGAGCTAGGCATTTCTCTGGCTTTTTTTTTTTTTTTTTTTTTTGGGTCTGTCTTGGTTGTTTTTATTTATTGGGGGAGGGGAGTGTTAGTCAAACCTGGGGGCTTGTGCATGCTTTGTGAGCTCTATACATGAGCTATACCACAAACCCAGATAGAATGTGAAATCAATAGAACTCACTATGTGGTTCAGGCTGGCCTTGAACTCGGAGATATTCCTGCCTCTGTCTCCCAATTGCTAGTATTAAAGGCATGTGCCACCACACTGCTATAATTTCTTCCCTGGACTGTCTTCAAGGTACTGTAGTAATGGCAGCACCACTTGAAACAGACTGAAAACTATATACACTTAGAACAAATGGTGTAAGAACGAACAATGTCCCCAAGAGGTTATTCTGGAAAAACTGCCACCACTAGTAAGTACCTCACTCCTATAGTCCCCAAAGAAGGACTGCCGGGAATCCAGAGCTGGCCTGGGCTCCAGAGGCCTTCTCATCTATTCCTGTGCCTTGATGACCCCATCTGCAGCTGCATGTCTGAGCACACACACCCAGAATGATCTGGGGAGCCTCCTTAGCATCTTCACTTCCTCTAAGGGGTGGCTGGAAACAAACATAGCAAGAATCTATCTCTCGCGGGTGGTGGTGGTGCACGCCTTTAATCCCAGCACTCAGGTAGGCAGAGGCAGGGGGATCTCTGTGGTTCAAGGCCAGCCTGGTCTACAGAGCTAGTCCAGGACAGGCTCCAAAGCTACACAGAGACCCTGTCTCGAAAAATAAAAAAAAAAAAAAAAAAAAAAAAAAAAAGGAATCTATCTCTCCTTCTCACAAAGTTTGTAGGTAAGATTAAAATTACTCTCAATTAGCCAGATACTTGGCTGGACAACCTGAAATCCTGTGGTGAACAGAGAGAATAACTGACATGGACAGAGTGGCTCTGTAATGCTTTCATACACTGAGAGCAAATCAATTTTCTGGGACAATATGGTTTTTGTTTTTTTCTTTTTTTTTTTGAGACAAGGTTTCTCTGTGTAGCTATGGCTGTGCTTGAACACTGTAGACCAGGCTGGCCTGACTGATACTGATGTGCCTGCCTCTGCCTCTGCCTCCTGGAGTCAATGTAACCACCATCGACTGCCTGACGTCTATCTACATTTCTATTTTAAGCCCTTTTAATCCCTCACTCACTCCTGACATTACTATTGAGTCTTTTCTTGTTCTTGGCCAGACCAAGATTTTTTCACATTTTTAAAGGAACTGAATTTTTTTTTTTCTGTGTGTATGTGCCATATGTGTAGATGCAGGCCAGAGGAGGGTGTGGAATCCCTTGGAGCTACAGTCACAGGTTTTAAAGCCACCCAACATGAATGCTGAAAATTGAATTCAGATCCTCTGGAAGAGCAGCAAGTACTCTTGACCACTAAGCCATCCCTACAGCAATGTTTCATATTTTAAAGAAAGTATCAGGGAGACTGATACCAGAATTCTGATTAGTCACAACCACAAGTGGGCAACACAGCGAGACCTTGGGCCCTGTCTCAAAAAAGTTTTGTGGGTTTCTATTTTGTTTTTTAACGCTTTTTCCTTTCCTTTCCTTTTCTTTCTTCTTCCTTTTTTTTTTTTTTAAATGATTCATTTTTATTTTATGTGCACTGGTGTTTCCCTGCATGTAGATCTGTGTAAGAGTGTTGGATCCCCTGGAACAGGAGTTACAGATAGTAGTGAGCTGCCATGTGGGTCCTGAGAATTGAACCTGGGTCCTCTGGAAGAGCAGCTAGTGTTCTTATCCACTGAGCCACCTCTCCAGCCCCTTTGAAACTTTTCTTTTGATGCTGGAGATGGGAAGCCTAACATGCATGCCTCACTGCTGAGCTACACTCCTAACCTCTCAGAATTCCTGACTCCTGGGCCTGAAAGTCCTCATAACCTGTAGGCATCAGGATGTGCTGAACAAATGCTGTTTCCAGCTGAAAGTCATTCTCATGGGTGTCTTTGCTTCCTCTCTTAGGAAAATGGCTTAAATCTGCAATGATTTTACTCTTGGCTGGAGAAATGGCTCAACAGTATAGACCACTCACTGGCTGCTCTTGCAGAAGACCCAGGGTTCAGCTTTCTGCATCTGTAACTCTCCTTCACTCCAGTTCCAGGAAATCCAATGCTCTCTTCTGGCCTCCAAAGGTACTGCACACATGTGGTGCGCTTACATGCATGCAGTCAAACTACTCACACACATAAAGAAAATGAAAAGAGGAAAAGGGACACATGGCTCAGTAGGGAATGGTTACCCAGCATACATGAAACCCTGTGTTCCATCCCCACTTCATAAACCAACCACAGTGACACATGTCTGTAATCCAACTGCGGGGAAGGTAAAAGCAGAAATATCAGAAGTTAAAGATCCTCAGCTGCAGATTAGTGAGTTCAAGGTCAATATGGGCTACTTTAGATCCTGTTTCATAAGGAGAAGGGTTGGGGCCGGGTGTAGTGGTGAACGCCTTTAATCCTAGCAATGTGGAGGGAAAAAACAGGTGGATCAGAGTTTGAGGCCAACCGTGAGTTTCAAAGACAGCCAGAGTTATATATAGCCTGTTCCAAAGAGACCAAAAAAAGGTATATAATCAGTAGGCTTTCTTTTCTATCTAAATCCTCAATTCCTGCCTGGTGGTGGTGGCGCAGCGCCTTTGATCCCAGCACTCGGGAAGCAGAGGCAGGAGGATCACTGTGAGTTGGAGGCCAGCCTGGTCTACAAATGTGGTGAGTTCTAAGACAGAACTGAAACACAAGAGAAAACCTGTCTTTAAAAAAAAAAAGTCAAAAAAATCCTCAATCCCCCCTGAGAAACTATAATGTATCTTAGATGTGTTCAGAACTGATCTATAAGCTTAAAAGAAATTTGGGAAACAGAATTTAGGTTCTCTTACCTGTATGAGTTCGAACATGCTGGACATAATTATTTTTTCTGTCTGAAAAATAGTTGCATTTGCTACACGTGTAGACTTTTCTAGGAAAATGGTTCCTCAAGTGTTTCCTCCAGTGGTACTCGCTCACTGTTGTGTACGTGCAAATGATACACTTGTAGACGCGCTCATTATCCCCGGCCCTGGTATGATGCTTGAGGTGAGCAGTGTAGTGATCATACCGGTTGGTATTGTAGCCACAGCGATCACAGCGGATGGGGCCCTTGGAAAAATCCCCCTCCTCTGCCGTACAAGAGCCAGACTCCCTGGCTTTGGCCTGCTTCTCTGCGCTTTCTTCCACAAAAAACTTTTTGGCGCTGTGAACCCTGATGTGATGGACGAACTGCTCTTCCGACTCTGCCTCATACTGGCAGGGCTTGCAGCGGAAGGGCTTGGCCTTCAAGTTCTTGCATTTGTCCTCGGTCCCAAGCGGTTCGGGCGGGAGATCTTTATTCGAGTTGTACGTTTCTGGGGCAGGGGATGCTTCGAATACAGGCTGTGGTTCCACGGCGTTTAGCTCCAAGCTTCTCAGCTCCATGTTTACCAGCCCACTGGGGTCACCTTTTAGTTCAGCAGACTCTTCAAGTCCTTCCCCTTCGCTGTCTGAGAAGTTGTTGTCCCCCACGGGCATCAATTCTGCCATCTGCCTTTCTTCCCCGACCAGGTAGTCACAGCAGCTGCCGTTGACTTCCCCAGTCAAGGCCACATTTGCTAACATGATGAGCTGAGGTGCAGCCAGCTCGGCTTTGGAGAGCTCATGCAAGTCATACATGTCGTTGGGTAAGGCCATGCCCATGTTGCCGCTGTTGCTGAATAAACTTCCTCCTCCAGAAGACTGCCCCATCACCTGGGTGGCCATGACTGCACCCTGAATAAGGTATAACCAAAAGCAGAAGAAAACAAAAAACAAAACAATCGTTTAAATCCATCCCTCGTTACCTAAAGCAAGCGTTTTTCCAATGTAACCTTTAAAACTCAATGAGCTTCAGTCTCGTCTAACAACAAACTGAAAACGGTTTCTTGCTGGGTATGGTGGGTGCCCGTCCGTAACCCCAGAGCTAGGGAGGCTGAGGCAACACTGCTGTTAATTTTCAATTATCTTTTATTGCAGTCACAAAAGCATACAATTGGGTAACTATTTCCCCCATACCCAGAAAAAAAAATGCAGCTCTTTCATCCATTAGGTCTACCGCTGGCATGCAAGTGTGTCAACCTTTTTTCTGGCGGTTAACATTTTTAATGTTAACTAAAATGACTTTGAATTCAAAGCACTGAATAGTAAACTATTGTTCTCTCACTTCTCCCTTTCAACAGTTCAGTGGTCGGAATGAGAACCCCCAAAATCCACAAGCATTTCTTACGCACATAATGAGCACACCAAGAAATCTGGAAGAGTGCAATTTAATTTCTTCCTGGAAATTCAACTAACTCTAAAAGAATAAACTCAGAAAAAGTAACAGACTTTTAATTTTTTTTTTGATGACTCTTAACTTAAAGGGGTGGTTA
>CABHPQ010000436.1:0-28460 GCA_902168405.1 Peromyscus aztecus
CAAACAACGTGGAAGGTAAGGATGGACACTCAAGGTTGTCCCCTGACCTCCACACAACCACTACAGCACAGGCGCATGCTCATTCACACCAACAAAGACATTATTTTACAAGAGGAGAATCTGAATTTCCCTTGAAGGAGATCTCAATGTGTAGAGCTCTACTATAGCTCAGGAAAGAACCCGAATTGCATTTCTCGGGTGTGTGTTGGTGTCCTCTGAGAACCACTACGGAGACAAGGACCAGGGTTAGAAATAGAGATGGGGAGTAAAGGGGGTTGAGAAGAGAGGCCAGAGCTAAGAGAAAGCAGTCCTCACCCCAGATCCCTACTTCCCTGCTCCCAGCTTGCCACATGGAAGAGACCCTTTAGCCCAGGTGCTTGAGCAGTGTTTTGGGGTCCTTGTCTAGGAGAGAAAGATCAGCATGTTATATTACAGGAAAGAGTGAGGTAGTATTAAACACGGACATGCAGGTTGACAGAGAATAGTTCTTAAAATGTTTGAATGCTTGTCCTTGGCAGGTGACTTCTGTACTGTGATTTTTTTTCCCCTTCCAGCTTAATACATGTTAGGATTTTTTCTGTTATTAAAACAAAAGCCAAATGCTTTTTAGTTGCATATCATTTGTCACACAGCCAAATAAGAATGTCTGTCTGGTAAACAAGGGTGATAAAATGGAAATTATCCCCACAGGCATTAATCCAGACTGCAAAATGTCATCCATTTTTCTCATTAGCATCTTATGGATTGCTTGTGTTTTTCTAGGGCATTTTTTTTTTCGTGTGTTTTGTTTTGTTTTGTGATCTCAGTTTCCTAATCACACCTTTCCTGTTTGACCATGAATTCTCCAAATGCTCATTCTTCTCTATGGGGGTTCCCATCGTGGTGATACAGGGGAGTTGCTGGTATTTGCAGGTAGCCCATCTTGTGCAAGGCTGTAGTGAGTGAATAAGAAAGTGAGAAGGGACCAGTGTGGCTGCCTGAGCGAGACAGCCAGTGGCCAGAACGTATGGCTTCTTGACTCAGCTCTATTCAGAATAGCTGAGCAGCATTTTGTTTTCTAAACATGAGCCCAGGAGTCCTAAATGCCAAGGATATTCACCCAGGTCAGTGTGGCTTGAATTGTAAGAAGGGCTGATCCAGACAGCAGAGAGGCCAATGCCTGGCAGACCTGGCAGCCTGCCCAGGCTTTCAGAGGAAGGACACCAAAAAAGGCTTAGTCAAAATGAAGTGTGACCTTGGGGAAGTCCATTGATCTTTCTGACCCATGCTGGCCTTAATTGTAAAAGCTGTAAAGGACAAAGTAGATTGGCTCAGTCGACTTATTTTTAAGCACCTACCTCTGAGCTATGTCCCTCACATCAATCTCTAGACCACGTATTGCTCTTTCAAACTGGAGATCCTCCTGCTTTGCTTGACCTGAGGGATTACTGGGCGAGCGCCACCACACCTGGCCTCAGTTGCTTTTTACTGTATGATTAAAATGAAAGGTAGGAGGAGGAAACAGCTCATCAAATAAGATGTTGCCCCACAACTGGAACCCAACGACGTAAGACTGAATGTCCAAATAGGTTGAAGGTGAGGAAGAGCCTGGGGAAGCTGTCTTAGGTCACATTTCTCTTACTCCTCCAAAGCCCTCAGCAGCACCCATCAGGGAAGTGTGGCAATCAGTTTAAAAACCACTGAGCTTAGTGTCTCTTCCTGGCCCAGATACCACCTTCCTGTTATTAACCTTTGGCCCCAAGCACGTGGGCTGTAGCTGTGCCAACCTAACTTTGAGGTCTCTAAGGTGAACTCTGGAAGAACCTTGAGGCAAGGCCATGTTACTTGCCTATTCTTTTCTCACATTAGAGCTATAAATATGTCTTCTTCCAAAGGTCAAGTTCAAGATATCGTACTATTACAACAGGACTAGAAGAAGTCCATTCTGAGAGGACAGCATGCAAGTCTAAGCAGGCCACTGTCATCAGGGGCAGTAGAAGCAGCTCACTCTTGAGGCTGAGAGACATGAAACCCATTAGACACCTGTTTTTAAATGACTTTAAGATCCAAAGGCCTTTTACAGAATACACCCGTGGCACTCTGTCCTTAGCAATGGTTTATCAAAAGGAGAACATTGTCATTTAACGTTCTTAATTGGTCTTTATTTTGTTGTTGTTTTTTGTTTAGTTTTGTTTTCTTTTTTTAAAAAAAAATTTATTTTATTTATTTCTACTTTAGATGCATTGGTGTTTTGCCATGGGTGTCAGGTCCCCTGGAACTGGAGTTACAGACAGTTGGGAGCTGCCATGTGGGTGCTGGGAATTGAACCCGGGTCCTC
Source organism: Peromyscus aztecus (assembly GCA_902168405.1). Taxonomy (NCBI): domain Eukaryota; kingdom Metazoa; phylum Chordata; class Mammalia; order Rodentia; family Cricetidae; genus Peromyscus; species Peromyscus aztecus. Next base: position 2,318 of record CABHPQ010000436.1, read on the forward strand.
TGGAAGAGCAGTCAGTGCTCTTAGCAGCTAAGCCATCTCTCTAGTCCTAGTTTTGTTTTCAAGATAGGGTTTCTCTGTACAGCCTTAGCTGGCCTGGAACTCACTCTGTAGACGAGGCTGGCCTCGAACTTACAGAGATCCACCTGTCTTTGCCTCCCAAATGCTGGGATTAAAGGTGTGTGCCACTACCGCCCAGCTTGGGCTTTAATTTTTATTCTAGAACCAGGTAACACTTCATTCTATAACACAATGACTGTTCCATGAGCCCGGCAGAACCTTCCTAATGCTATGACCCTTTAAAACAGTTCCTCATGTTGTGGTGACCCCAACATAAAATTATTTTCATTGCTACTTCATAACTGCAACTTTGCTACTGTTATGAATCGGAATGTAAATATCTGATATGCAGGATATTTGATTTGTGACCCCTGTGAAAATGTCATTTGATCCCCTCAAAAGGGTCTTGACCCACAGGTTGAGAACCACTGTTCTACAGACAGAAAATGGCTTGAAGATTACAGAAACCAAAACCAAACATGGATCAGTCACTTTTCTTGCAAGCAGACAGAACAAATGGAAAACAGCTACTTTTCCCTACTGGTTTTTGTTGTTGTTATTGTTGTTGTTTTGTTGGTTTTACCCATGTGTGTGTGTGTGTGTGTGTGTGTGTGTGTGTGTGTGTGTGTATGTGTGTGTGTGTGTAAGGATAAATAGCAAGATCTTGGTGGTCACTGCTGTTGACACTGACCTGGTTGAGAAATTTGAGTGTTCTTTCTCTAATCATGATTATTAGAATGCCAAATAATTGGCTGACCTGGTGAGGGAGAGGACCGGTCACAGAGCCAGGTGGTTAGGATCCCAGGCCAAAGGGATTAGAGGGTGAGGTTAAAGCCAGGCTGGCTCACGGCTCACTGTCTGAATAACATCACATCAATCACATGATCTCACTAGGCCTCAGTTTATCTATTAAGTGGGAAGAGTAACAGAACAAGCCACAAAAAGATGCTGGGAGGATTAAGGGCGGACATTTCTCAGTGAAAGCTAGTTGTTACCATGATGATGATAACAATGATAGTGGTAGTGGTGGCTGTCGTGATGATGACCCAGAAGATGGTGATGATGATGGTGGCCGTAGGGAAAGCAGTGACATCTTCTGCAAAGGGCTTTTCAATTCTAATAGACAACCAAATCACCATTGGTTAAAATGCAAATTGACCTGGGGTAGGACTGAGCCGTCCGAGAGCTTCCAAGGGAGGATGATGCATGTCGGTGGGTATAGGTCACACCCTGAGTAATAAGGACCAGGTGCAAAGGTTTCAAAATACAAAAATAAGACTCAGATTCAATCCTCAGCCATAGAGGACACAACAGGCGCAGATAAGAATGCAAGGCATCGTAACTAAAGCAACAGATTAAACTGTTGGGCAAAATGAAGCCTCCGGGGGAATCCTGCCATAGGCTAAGGGTGAGAAAGGATCACAGTCAAGCACCTTCCCCTAGAAGGTCACAAAGGAAGAGCTCACAAATCATACACTTCAATGAACTAGAAGAGAATTGGCTCATTAGCAGATAAAATAAGCGGGCTTGGGGCTCCTGGCCTTGAGTTGGGAGAAGTCTACATAATTTCTGGATAATAAACCCAAAATTAGTAAAGACGGGGGTCACAGGTTTGAAGACTGACCCTGCCTTCTCCGACCAGCATAATACAGAAAACAAGCCTCATCTGTTGCTCTAGCAAGGGCATTTGGATCATCTCAGTTCCGGCTGAGAAGCCAGCCTCTTGTGTGGGAGGAGCCGCTGTCATTAGGGTGTCCATGGCACTGATTATTTTCACACTTAACTGAAAAAGAAATTTTATTTTTTTCAAGGTGAAATAAAATATAAGGGAAGAGTATAATATTAAGAGCAACATTGGAAATTCTAAAATTTGCCTTTTCTAACCCAAGCTGGCTGAGTAGGGATTCGTCTGCCATTTTTAGCTATGTTTCCAGTAATGGACAACATGCCTTTGTAGCTAGGCCTCCAACTCATTGTCATTAGTGCCCAGTGGTTGTTCCATTGATCCAAGCTCACCCGGACACAAATCTGTACGCTAACGTGCTTCCACCGCTGTTTTTTTTTTTTTTTTTTAACACTGGGGAATCAAGGCTTCAAGCCCAGAAGGAAAACAGAATGGCGATGACCAAGAAAGACGGTAAAGAAAAAGAAGGGGCAAAGCCAGGAGTGAGAGCATGCGAGGGTTGCCTCTCTCATCCATGAGTCCAGCTTGGATCACAGGTTGGGCGATCTAACAGCTGTCTTCCCTGAGGTCGGGTGATTGAAATTTCAGGACGGTGAGACTCAATAAAAATGGAAGGATGACTTATTCAAACAAAAGCTGGAAAGGAAACGTCACACTAATCATTTTCTTCTGCTTTGTTGGCCTTTGTCAAGATCCATCCATCTGGGTCCAAGACTACCAGGGAGGGCAAAGGGGTCTGGGAATAGTGTGGCTTTTTCAAAAATGGTAGTTTATCCTGTCTACAACCCAACTGTGTTTTTCCCCTGGCTGATCCTTCAGCTCTCAGCTCATCCTCTGAACATCTCTGATGTCTTCTCTGTCTTTTTTTTCAAGGCACAGCGACTGTGTTGGGTATCATCAGGAACAGTAAGCCTTGGCTACCAACTGGGAAAATCTCAACAGCAGGACACAGTGATCTAAGTCATCCATGACTTTGGGCCTGTGTCTAGGCGTGGGCCTTGCAATTGAACACAGTCTTGCATCCTTATGACTTTTAGATCCCTGGGGCCTAAAACCTAGTGCTTTGGGTTTGCTTAAGAACAGAATAGAGGAATGGGGCAGCATCTGCAGGGGACAGCAAGGCACAGACTTTTCAGAGGACAGAGACCAGCACCTCTGCAAGAGCATTCCCTCAGCAGACCAGAAGAGCAATGTGGAAAGACACAGAGAACAGAAATAACCACTGCCAGTTCTAAAGGGAGAGCAAGCTAGCTGTCCTTCAGACTTCCCAAAACGTCTTCGGACTATTTTTCAAAACATTCTGGATCCGCTAAAACCCAGAACACTTGTGCCAAACATTTTTCCATTTAATTGTTAAGCCCTTGTGTGTTGGGGGGAGGGAGTTTTTGCTGCAGATGTTTCTGATTTGTTCATATTAACTTATCAAAATGACATTTGGAAGATCGAGATGATGTTCAAGAAGGAGTCATATGAACTTGGGTTCATTAGTTCTAATCTGGAAAATTCCACCACGCCAAACATGTATACACGTGTGCACGCGCACACACACACACACACACACACACACACACACACACACACACAGACAGAGACGGGGTACAGAATGAAGAACATAAACATGGCAGGGCTGGCTATCTCCTCTACCTTCACTGTATGCCCCTACTTGGTCTGAATTCCCTCTAAAGAAGTACCAGTGACCAAACCCAGGGCTTTGCAATACTAGGTAATAGTTCTATCACCGAGGACTACCCATCCTTCCTCCCCTTCCTTCTTTCCTTGGTTTGGCTTCAGTGTTTTGCAGTTTCCATAAAGCTCTGTCTGTCCTCAAACCCTCCTATTTCAGCCTCCTGGGTGAGGATTACAGGTGTGTGCCATGATACATACCCAGCTGCAGTCTTCAAAGACATTTTCTAAAGCTTTTTTAAAAAGCCACCGAAAGTCTAAGAAAAGCTATTCAGACACATGTGAGCTTTCCTCCTTAATAATCTTTTACCTGTGATGGAGTTAAAAGCAAACATTTAAATTAATAGTAACAAACCTGAAACCCAATTAACTCAACGCCAAAGTCAAGGTTTTATCGGAGGACTTCCTGCTTCCTTCTTTCTTGGTACAGAACTTCTAGCTGGCTACTTTCTTTATCCAAGACTATCATGGGAGAAGTGTGTATGCCATAGAGAAAGAGGTAGCATAGAGGTAGTTGTGTTGTGGAACACCCCCTCCCCTACATTTTAAATCTCCCCTCTACTTCTGACAGCTCTAAAGGAGCCCAGGACGGTAAGCACAGGATTTGGGAAGCATTTTCCTTCTCTGGTCCATCTCACCCTTCCAGGGGTGACTTGTCATTATCTGTCAGCAGACATCCTGGTGGAGCAGGGATTCACCGGACTGGGAAAGAACATGAGGGAAACGGGAGAGGACATTTTGTCCAGAGGGTCTGGCCTTACCCACACCCCTCCTGAGTCTTTTCTACGTGGAAAACTTGTAAGATATCCCATCAGCTTCCTCCACATTTTCAAACTGTCATTGCCCACTGGAAGGGTGGGTCTAAGGAAGCTTAAAACCACTAGTCACAAAAATAAACTCAGGAAGAGCTTTGAAATTGTGTGTACACACACAAAGGAACATGCAGTGGGGGGGCACAATGACCTTTCCACCCAGCCTGTTGCTGACCCTCTGATTTCTGTGTGCTTTGTGACTTATTTTTTAACTTAGCTTTGAGATGAAAGTTTGGGCCTTTTCTATTGCATTTTCTTGCCGGGTATCTGATTACCGCTTGTTTTTTTTGTTTTTTTTTTTTTTTTTTTTTTTCTGATTAACACATTTGAATTGAAAAAAATAAAAAAATAAAAAAATTCAAAAACAGAACCCAAATTACCCATTGTTCTATTCCTCAGACTTAGCCCCTTAGAACATTTCTACTGTTTCCTCCTAGTGCAAAGCTGTGTGCAGGGATCGGTGTTTTCACACAATTGTGATTGCATTCGTCTGGTATGTTGTAGTATTATTTAACACACCCTGTGTGCAGGGATCGGTGTTTTCACACAATTGTGATTGCATTCATCTGATATGTTGTAGTATTATGTAACATGCCCTGAGCAGTTTCCACTAGGTCTGAGGACGTTTTGTGTTGTTTTGTATAGTTTTGTTTTATTTTGTCTTTTTTGAGACAGGGTTTCCCTGTGTAGCCCTGGATGTCTGGGAACTCACTGCATAGACCAGGCTGGCCTCTGCTGGTGGTCATGGCTGTGTCAGAGGAGCAGAAGGTGGCCATTGAAGTTCAAGGTGTCAGCCCACCAGGAGGCGAATCCCTGATGGGTGAATCTCAGACAGGCAAGGCCTGAGACCACAGACTCCAGAATGTCTTTTGCTTCTGTGTCTTTACATGTTTGCTGCTGCCATCTTTCTCTGGTATCTGGCATGGTGTAAATGGGTGTGGGGAGATTCCCATTGCCTGTAATATAGTGTGTTTATCTCATGGAAATATCCTATTCCATTGGGCATTTTTACCTGTGGATTATTATGAAAATGATTTCTTCCTAAGCTGTATTGTCTAATTGATAACAATAATGTTAGTTTAAATAGAGTTTTGATGATTGAAAATAAACACAAGTAAGTGTCACACAGCTAGGGCCTATGAGTTTCACCTAAGGAGCTGCAAAGATTACAATTCAAGTTAAAGATTAAGGACAACAACTGAGTTCCAGGAGCCAGGCTAACTTAAATTTTTTTAATCTTGATATTAAAAGATGAATTCACAGGTTTTGGTGTACATCATAGCTGAAACAAAGCCTTAAAATAACTTCAGGTTAGATAAAGATGTTTTGATAATAGCTTTAAGATGAAAAACCCTAGAAAACAATTTAAAGTTTACAAGGGCACACTTGAAAAATAGAATGTAACCACGTTGTAATTTTTATATTGCCTGAAAGATTTTGTTGGAGTATATAAGCTGTAGAGGAAAAAATAAAGACCCAGAATAGAAAATAGAGATTAGAGAATATAGAAAAACAATAAAGAAAAAGTCAGGCTGGGCGGTGGTGGTGCATGCTTTTAACCCTAGCACTCAGGAGGCAGAGGCAGGTGGATCTCTGTGAGTTCGAGGCCAGCCTGGTCTACAGAACGAGTTCCAGGTCAGGCTCTAAAACTACACAGAGAAACCCTGTCTTGAAAAACAACAACAAAAAAAGTCAGAATGAAACCATCAAGAGAGTGTGTGAATGTCTTTTCCCGTACCCCCTCAGATAAAAAAGTCATAGCACACTGACTCCACAGATTTCTTTCCAGCCATGTGATGCTGGAGGCTGGTCCCCCAGGCAGGAGTAGCCCTCAATCTCAGAGGTCTGCCTGCCTGCCTCTGCCTCTTGAGTGCTGGGACATATTTTACATCCTGGTTTTGACTCCACTTTTTCTGTGTCACACATTTTCTTTCACCCTTGTATTGGAGGAGGCGAAGGCTGGTGGGAACACCCAAGAGGTCCCCGGAGTCACTAGTGGTTACACGGGCCTGGCTTCTCCCACCTAAGACACTTCCCGCTAGCGTTCCTTGCCCGCATCTGCTGGAGCACATGGAAACACCATGCTTTCTAGTCCCTCTCTACCTCACACTCTCTTCCACATCCACACTGACAGTGTCCCCTGCGTGAATCTTCCCAAGGACTTCAAGTCTCTCATCCCTGCTTTCTGCCTCCTCACAGCTACAACGTTTCCCTACGCAGCCCAAGCTAGCCTCAGATTCCCCATCCTCCTCCTTCAGCCTCCAGAGCAGCCGTTCTCAACCTGTGGGTCTTGACCATTGGAAAACAGATTTCTGATGGAACCCCCAACCATAAATTTATTTTCATTGCTACTCCATAACTGAAATTTTGCCACTGAGCGGTGTCTCAGTTCCTAAGACCGTCGGACACGTGTGTTTTGCGATGATTGCGACCCACAGGTTGAGAACCACTGCTCCAGAGCAACAGGATTATGCCACCATGCCTGGTTGTTTTATTTCTTGCTTTGCAGAAACTCTGCAGGCATACTTTAAGGTCATCAAAGGTCCACAGCTCAGGCACGCTGCTGAAGAAATGAAGGATGACTCGGGAATAGGAATGGACCACAACAGGGGTTTAGGCAGAAGGACCATTCCCTGTCCCTCTTATAGCAGGTGAGGCCAAGCCCTCTGTGGTTTGGAACCCATCAGCCTACTTAACTTGCTGGAAATCCTTTGGCTGAGTTAAACGGAGAACAGAACCTCAGAGGGTCTTGGTGTTGTTACACCTTCGACTCAATGCCGGATCTTCAGGACAACCAAACGAACACACATGTGAACGCATTGTGGGGGATCAGACATAACAGTAGATGCTTAATTAGTGGTAGGTGTGCTTGCACTGTTTTTATTAACAGTATAAAGCGAAGGATTTCAAAGGGCTATCTGCTCCTGGTAGGATATAAAGCAGAGGATGCAAACAAATTAAAGAGAAGAAAGAAAGCCATCAGGATGGGAGGAAAAGAGGCGAGGAAGCCATCCTGAAAGGGTGACTTGGATTTGGACACCAGCCGGAAGGGGGAAAGGATGCTGTTCCTGTGGCTGACCTCTGAGGGCTCCCACTTCCTATCCCAAACAAAAACCGAGAACTGAGCGCGCCTCGTGGTTCCATCCAGAAGATGAGTCATGCTTGTCCGTGTCAGGCCTTGGCTTTGCCATGTGGGATTTGATAATAGTTATTTAGGAAGAGACCACAGGAACAAAAACAACTTGATGAAACCCAGAGAAAGTGAGTCTGTCTTTCACGGCTGGTGACCGAATGCCACAGACTGAGTGCCGACCCACCCTGAATTAGCCCGCAGGCTCTGGGCTTCGACGAGGCTCCTTCACCACCAACATAGCATGCTTGGGATTCCTGCTCAGTAAACATGGACTGCGTTCCTACACCTACGGAAATAGACCTCGGGGATGGCCAAGTGTGCCAAATGTGGTTCTCATTTCTTTCCACAGGAAGACGCTTTCCAGAAAGTACTGGCTGACCTCAGCCGATGACCCTGATGTGTCAGAGATGGTTCAGAGTACTGTGACTTGGCAGTAAGGAAGCAAACTAGACCTTGATGACCCATGTATGGTATCTTCGCACATAAAAGGAAGACAAAAAAAAAAAAAAAAAAGGGGGGCCATAAAAGGGGGAAAAAAAAAAAAAAGAACATTTGAAGTCTCAAAGCCTCATGTCAAAATGGCTGATGGTGTCAGGGGTGGTGGTTCAAGACTTTAGCCTAGCACCCAAAAGGCAGAGGCAGGTGGATCTGTGGGAGTTTGAGACCAGCCTGGGCTACAAAGTGAGTTTCCGGTCAGTCAGGGCTACACGCTAAAGACCCTGTCTCAAAAACAAAGCAAAACACAGAGGATGGTCGATGGAGGTCCAAGTATACAGAGCCCCCCCCCACACACACACCCTCTCCTTTCTACATCAGGGAGAACCTGCCGTACTACGCCAGTTACACATCTCCTCAGCCGACTGTCGGCCACGGGGCTTCTCTAGTTAAAAGGATGACTTCAGCAACTCCAGAATCTCAGTCCTCGTCCTTTGGAGTGTGGCTTCCAGACAGCAGCATGGATGTCGCTTACAAATTCACAGTCGTAGCCCCATTTGGATCTATGGAGTTCCTGGGAATTGTAAGGAGGGTCTCTGGTGCTTCGCTCACACAAAAGCACCAATGTGTGAGCAGAGCTATCTCCACTGAGAATCCATGACACTCCAGAACACACCACATCCTGTTACAGCTGTGAACACAAACAGGCCTACAGGCGCTCTTTTGTTCCTTTTATTTTATTTTCATTTTCTGATGTTCTGGGGCTCCAGGGCTCCACTCAGACTACAAAAGTTCGCCATGAGATACACCCCCAGTCTTAGGGATGTGTTGCGGGACGTCTCCTGGGCATGGCATGGCTTTCGCTGTTGGTCATTAGAGAAGCTCAGTGTTTGCTTTTACATTCAGATTTGCTTCTCAGAATCCATGTTTAAAAAGCCAGGCTTTGTGGCAGGTACTCATAATCCCCAGAACTGGGGAGGCGATGGCCAGCTAACATAGCCTAACTGGAGAGCTCCAGGCCAACGAAAGATCCTGCCTCAAAAGACAAGGTAGACAGCAACTGAGGAATGACACCCAAAGCTGACCTCTGGCCTGTGGGTCACAAGCTGGCATAAGAAGGGCACACGAGGCACCGTTGCTTCTAAAGACTTAAAAGCAGTTCACAATTGCGAGGAGTGAGACTCTTTAGTGGTGCAGCCACCTTTAGCAATTGCCCACACTCCTGTAGCAAACCCCTTACCCATTATCCTCTAAGTGATTTCAGTTAAACTCATTGGCCCAAGAAGCTAGACTTGAGTGGAATTTTTTTTTTTTTTTGGTCTGTCTTGATACCCCACCTAGGATGAGTAGACACTATTTACATATCCCCAGGAAAAATCAGGAAGAGACTTCAAAAGTACAGAGGCAAGAGGAGACAACAGCCTTCATTAGGACATTTTCATACATGTACAAATGTATTTTGATCTTATTCACACACACACACACACACACACACACACACACACACACACACACACTCGGTCCCCTTACACTCTGGCTAGTCCCTTCCTCCTTACAACTAGTCTCCCTTCTCCTTTTATGTCTTTTTTTTTTTTTTTTTTAGAAGTAGATTTTTTTTGTGGGGAGGGGGGGATTTGAGACAGGGTTTCCCTATGTAGCCCTGGCTGTCCTGAAACTCACTTTGTAAACCAGGCTGGTCTCAAACTCACAGAGATCTGCCTGCCTCTGCTTCCCAATTGCTGGGATTAAAGATGTGCGCCACCACCAGAATTGGCCAAAAGTGATCTTAAAAGGCCACTCTGACCAGTGCTGTCCCACTCTGGTCTACAAGGAATGGCAGGAAGCCATGTTCATTTCCACAGGGAGGTGCTGAAAGCCAGCCAGTGCTTTTCAGAGAAAACCGTACAGCCAGTCCTGACCATCTCCAGGATCTACAATCTGGATTCTGTCTGGTTTAGAAGCTCCACTTTGACCCTATTCTCAGAGCAAGTCCTTCTGTGGAACTCCTCACAGAGCAAGGGCAGTCTTCTAGATCTTTCTCCAAGCCTCTGGAATCCTAGCATTCCCTGCCCAAATGCCCAAGCCCGTATGCCACACCTGTTCATGTCACATAGCTCAAGTCAGGCCTAAGATGAACAACAGCTCTGTCTCAGTGGGCACTGCTCTAGGCCCGAGACCTAAGCTGCTCTTAGGATCATAGACAGTCTGAAGAATGTGCTGGAGAATTCCATGTCCTGTCCTAAATGTGATCCTGGCTGCCTCCCTAGTCAGCGACGTTCCCACAGGGAATTCTAGAGTCCCAGGATTATAAATTCTAACCTAGCTTTCCAGGTCGCATAGGTCAAGGTAGGAAGCCAAGAATAACACAGCCTTCAATTAGCTGCTTAGTAAGAACTGTTTTTGAGCCATGGAGTCTACACTGGTATACTTGTCTGCCATCCTGTATGCCCCATGTTTGGAAAACATGGTAGTTAAAAAAGAAACAGGAAATGGAGAACAATAGAAAACCCACTGAATAGTTTACAGCATTAATAAAGTATAAGGCTCCGCCTGGGCTACTTTTATGCTTCTGAAGGATGGGAAGAGAAAATCCTTTGGACAAAAAAAAAATGCAGGTCCCTGGAGACTGATTTTTAATCACAGCAGCTCCAGAAGAATTGCGGGGAGCGAGAAGGATTTAACCGCCAGAGTTGAAAGACCCTTTCACGGCTCTTTGATTCCTCTTAACTAATAATTTGGTGACAGGACCCAGAAGGGACAATTTTGTTCTTGTCGTCACATGCAACCCACAACTTAAGCAGGAAAAATAACCTCTCCCGCTGTGTTCCTTCAGAATAGTCTGCTTTTGTGCTTGTGAGCAGCGAAGCCCTGGTCCAGCTCACGTCATCCCTGTGCCCTCGTGAGCAGAGAGAGAGATGTCACTTGGGCTGGGCACTAACTCGTGGACCTCCAGGACATGCCATCCCAATCCCTCAAGCCTTTTGTCATCTGGATTCCCTGTGAGAACACGCCACGTTTTCTTCTTCACAGGATTAAACTTAAATGCAGTAATTTGTATAGTGCACGCCTCGAAATTCCAACTGTATTTGAAGCTGGCCTGCTGAGGGAGGTAGGGCGAAAGAGCACAGATAAGGTTGGATTTGCAAGGTTGGATCTGCAAGTCGCTGAAAGCGGTGCTGTCCAATATGGTAACCACGTGTGACTGTTTTTAATTCTATGAGAAGGAGTCCTGTCCTGCTGTCATGCCTGTCACATGTGACTGGAGCTCAACAGCCACGTGTGGACATCGGCTACCAATTTGGACAGAGGGGTGCAGGGCACAGTCAGGGTGTGCTGGGTGTGAGACTGTTGATGATTTCTTTGTGGTTCCACCAAGGCCACCTTCACTCACTGAGTTATCAGGGTTGGGATTTCTCAGGGTGACACATGTGTCAACAGAGACCATTCATTTTTTTCTTAAAAAAAAAAAAACTTACGATATTTACTTATTGTATGTGTATTTGTGTGTGTGTGCTTGTGTGTGTGTTTGCATGCACACATGAGTAGTGCACATGCATGGCTTGTGATACAGCACGTGTGAAGAGGTCAGAGGACTAACTGATTCTCTCCTTCTCCCATGTGGGTCCTGGGGACTCAGTCCGGCTCGGTGTCTTTACCCACCTAGCCATCTCACTGCCCTATTTCTTTCTTTCTTTCTTTTTTTAATGAATTCATTTGTCTTTTGACGATTTCACCCATGTATATAATGCTTATTGATTATTCAGCCCCCACACCCTCTCATCACCTTTCACTCCTGTCAACACCCCCCATCCCCCCCCCCCCCCCCCCCCCCCCCCAGCTTCCTTTCCCATGTTCATGTCTTTTTCTTTTGTTTTGTGACCCACTGAGCTGACCCAGGACTGTCTGAGTGACCGTGGGTTTGGAGCTACACCGTGGAGTCTGGTGGGATCACCAGTGGGGACACATTTGAAGATAATGACAGCCCTCTGAATCCAGCAGTAGCCACTAGTTCACCAGGGAGGAGCTGGAACTGGTGAGCCTCTCCTTTGTCTGTGACTGGCTGGAAGCTTGGGGATAGGCACACATGTGGATTCCATTCCTGGGATCTTAATTCCTGGTGGAGTGAGTTCCAAACTGGCCTATCTGTACAAGGCACACTGGTCAGTCAATTGCTTGAGCAAGTAGGTGAATCTATCTGGGCCTTGACTACAGTAATAATAATAATAATAATAATAATAATAATAATAATAATAATAAATCTATTTCACAGAGTAACGTATCTCCCAGAGTTGTGAAAATAAAGTGCATGATTGCAAAGAAACATGAAGCCAGTGTCTGACATTCAGAACTCGCTAAGGACACATAAGAGAATGATGCTGATGATTTTCCATGAGTTCTCACTGAACAGCGGCTGCTGTCAAGGGGCTTCCACGAAGGCCCGTCTCTAGGTGGTGTGAATGCGGAAAGAGGTTTTAAACATACACAGCCTTATTTCTCACTCTCCAGCCTTTGTTTCCATGTACCAGAAACAGCGAAGCGGAGGCACTGAGAGGGAAACGGGAAAGTGCGCATGAGATTCTGAACCTCATGTGAGGTTCAGATGTGAGGAAGGTCCTTGGGTCTGGAGATCACAGACCGGCTAGGTCCCAGCACCTTGGCCTACAGAGTGGTCTTACAGTGTCAAGCCAGCTGCATGGACAGGAACACAAAAGATCTGGGCTCCTATGTGCATCAAGGTAATTCTTAGCACGCTTGCTGCTGGGAAATGATGCGGCTAGAGTGTCCTGTGTGGTCCCAAGGTTTTCTATAGGATCGATGTGACTTTCAACGTGTTCTTTATTGATATAAAGAGCAATCTGCACCTTTTTGAGGTCACGTGAAGAACGTGAGCACTTCATAGATACTACTTTACTTGTACTCTGAGATTTTGCTTCTGTGGAGAGTTTTTTTTTTTTTTTTTTTTTTTAAATCTCCCCAATTCCAGTTCACCCCTGACTCTTCTCTTTAGCATGGCTTTTATGTATGTATGTATGTATGTATGTATTTATGATGTATGTATCTATCTACCTATCTATCGATCTATCTAATTTATTTATTTATTTTTTAATTTAAAGTGAAGAAACATAGGGAGTAGAGAAGCAATTCCAGTTAAGAGAACAAGAATACACTGTGTATTTGGTCAAAATACACTTTCTAAGTTGTGAAAGAAATACACATGGGGGTTGAGAGCAATCAATCAATGTGAAGCAGCCTTCAATGTGGGAGGAATTAACAGAGGGGAGGAGGGAGGGAAGGAGGGGGGAGGGCGGGGAAAGAGGTACTTTCACTGGTGTCTGAGTTCTAGAACAAGTAGAAAATCAAAAAAGCACACTGTGGTTCCTCTAGTGTCTCTTTTACCTCAAAAACACAAAGGCTTGCCCCCCCCCACCCCCAATCTCCCTCCACACAAATTTTCCCTTAGGAGAATGAATCACTAGTAAGCAATCGGATTTCTATCGTGGGTTCCAGCTAGGAACTCTTTCTACCTTTGTGGTGGGAAAACCTGTCTACCTGTCTGTGGGTAGCAATTGTTTTAGTCTCACCGACACCCAGTTCATTTCAAAATAGAGATATTTTTAGAGACTGGTAGCTCTAACTAAGTAAGGATGGATAAAGACAGTAAGAGGGAGGCCAGTCTTGTGTCTACGGGGCCGTTTCCTCAGAGGCAGAGACTATTTGTGAGAAGAGTTTCAGGGATTTAGATAAAGCCACGAGTCCTGGGAAGATGGATTCTTGCAACCTGTCACAAACAAGATAATGCATGGTATGTAGGCAACTGCTGACGTCACCTATAACTGGGCACAGCTTGCTAGCAAATAACTCAGGGTGTAGGGCAGAAAGTGAGCACTTCATAAAACAGGAGATAGAATGCCTCTGTAGTGCAAGAGATAATCCAGAACGCTGTATATGCTCGTTATTCTTAAGTGGGTGAATGAGTACTTCTAGATTGAAGCAGATGAAAATTGACAGTATCTGATTGTTTTAATCAGCAAACAGCAGCTGCTAGGACTCAGCTCACAAATACAGAGTTCTCATTTTAAAAGAAGAATTCTGCAGCCCACACATGGGCTTCAATTTGACCCAAAGCTCATCTTCTCCTTGCCAATGGCGCCAATGCACTGACATCATCTCACAAAGCAGAGGTCACAAGCGGGTGCTAGGCACACAGAATTACAGTGCACATATACACGCATACTCTGGTACACAAACCTGGCCTTCAAAGCATTCACTGGTAAAACTGAAAAGTTCTTCAAACTCTGTGTTGCTCTTAAAAGCTGTACTCTGGCAACAGCATGCACGCTCACAGGAACTGCGACAAGAACTGACTGATGCAAATTAGGGCTATATTTTAAATTTTTATTTAATTTAAATTTATTTAGTTGGAGTTGTTTCTCTCTCTGTGTGTATGTATGTGTACAAGTGTGTAGGTGCACATGTGTGGAGGTATGTATGCAAGTATGTGCAGGTGTGTGTACATCCATGCATGTGTGTACAGATGTACATGAATGGGGAAGGGGTGGCCTATGTGTGTGCATACATACATGTAGAGGCTAAACAATAACCTCAGGCACTTTCCATTTTTTTTTTTTTTTTTTTTTTTGGAAACAGATCTCTCACAGCCTAGAACTTGTGGAGTAAGTTTGGCTGGCTGGTCAGTGAACCCCAGGAATCTGCTTGTGTCCACCTTCCCAGCACTGGGATTCCAAGCACACATAACCATGCCTGAATTTTTTTTCTGTGGGTTCTGGGGATTGAACCCAGGTCCTCATGCTTGCAAGACAAGCATTTTGCTAACTGAGCTATCTCCCTGGCCCTTTTTAGTTATTTTGAGACAGACTTTCTATGTAGTACAGATGACCTTGAAGTTTTGACCTTCCTGCTCCACTTTCCCATGTGCTGGGATATAGACCTGAGCGACTACTCTTGGTGCAAGACTGTGCTTTTAGAAGGAAAAAAGAAAGGGGCTAAGTGTGTAGCTCAGTGGTCCAGCACCAGCTCAGTACACACGGGGCCCTAAATTTCACCCTCAGCAGTGAAACAAACAAACAAAAAAAGCACAATATGCAATCCACATTAATCAAAGATGCAAACTTGACTCCTTTTACTTTACAGCTGGTAGACTGTGCAGTCCTAGGCGTCAGCTAACTTGTGTTTGTCTACCTTGATGTAAAATACGAAAGCCTGTGATCAGCATGCCCCAAAGTGGATGATGCCGTGACAAGTTTAGTGTGAACGCTTTTTCCCTTTTCTGCACACCAACCTCCCTGTCTCCAGTCTGTTAGGGATGGTTCACTTGGGCCATCTGGGTTGAAAGGGAGAGAGCCGAGACAGAGCACAGTTGGAAGACAGCCTCTGTAGTAATGTCACAAACAAGAACATGTTTTCACAGTCTCCACCAATTGGAATTCTCCAGCCTCTCTCTGTAATCCAGTCCTAATGTTGAGCAACCTTCAGCATCAAGAAACTCTGCCATAAATAACCCCAATCCTTCACGCAGCTTAAACCCATTTCCTCCCGCTCTCGGCTCACTGGAGATGGGGAACAGCTGGTCACCAAGCTCTTTGTCACTGGATGATTGGCTCCTGGCTCTGGACCACTGTCATAATGAGGAGTCTGACTGGTTCCATATTCTGCTGTCTGCACAAGCATGTAACCCGGGGAGATAAAACATGCTGCATGCTGAGCTTCAGAGACACACCACCAGGGGAGCCTCATCCCTGGTCATGTTACCAGGCTGTTCACAGTCTATAAAATTTCGAGTGTGAGACTTCTGCACTGAAAACATCATGTTTCTTGGAGACTTGTTCCACACTGTGAACACAGCACCAGATAATGTGGGGTCTCCTAATGCTGGCAACATACACAGCATGGAGTGAGCATTTATTAAGCACTTTCTGTGTGCCCATCATCTATATTGCTTCCCACACTTTTTACAATACCATACGACAACCCAGGACTAATTCCACTTTGCAGGAGAGGGAAGTTTCCTCCAAGAGGCTAGCCTGTCTGTATGCTACCAAGTGAGACAGTAAACATCCCAACCCAAACTCTCAGACCAGAGATCTATGCTCTCTTTACCAGCCTTCATTCCACATAAGAACCGGGTGCTGGTATATATCACAAAGCTTGTAACATGACAGAAATGCAGTCATTTGCTTCATCCACCCGAGTTGACCAGTAGAAACCAAGAAGTCATGGAGGGTGGCTGGGAAGGTCAAATGTGATGCTCCTCACATAGAACAAAAATGAAACTCGGAAGGGCTGTGTTGGATTCTTTGCAGATGGAATCCAGCAGGAGCCCCCAGTCTTGCTTAGATGAAGATGCTAAATGATTCCCAAGTTTTCAGCTCTGTGAGGAATTCTCAAGCATGTGCTTTCCAGGCTTGAATCAAAAAAGTTAGGTGTGGCCAGACACCAACTGGTCATTTGGATGCTGTCCTGGCCGCCTCACAGTGACAGGAGTCATTTCATGGTGTTAGAGGCGTATTCCCTCCCTTTCTCTAGTCTTTGTCCAGTTACAACTGAGTTTCCTTACTACACTTATTTCTCCCTGTCACTGGACCAGAGTGAATCCCTTAACAATAAGGAACTGCTCTGAGAAACACAGTGTTAGGCAACTTTGTCACCCCCAAAACATCACAGGGTCACTAGAAAGTACAGGGCAGCCACTTGACACGATCTTCAGAAGTCATGAAGGGACTCAGTAAACAGGGAGCTGGAGAGATGGCATGGTGGGTACCAGAAGTTGCTGTACAAGCATGAAGACCGTAGGACAGAACCTAGTACCCACATAATATGCCTGTAACCCAAACCCTGCACAGGGCAGAGACCGGAGGATACTAGGGCTAGCTAGCCACTAGCCTAGCTACAAGTTTAGTGAGAGACTCTATCTCCAAGTGATAAGATAATGAGGAATAGAATTGCACACCTGATGTCTTCCTGTGATCTCAGCATGTGCATATATACAGGCATGTGCTTATATCACACATATATACTCCTTATGCACACATTTCATAAGCCTGAGGTGCACACAGATGTGTTAATATAACACCAAAAACTGTGCCTCAGTCAACCTTTTTTTTTTTTTTTTTTTGAGACAGGATCTTGTTATGTAGTCCTGGTCAGCCTGGAACTTACTACTTAGACCAGGATGGCCTTGAACTCAGAGATCCACTTATATTTGCTTCTGCCTCCACCCCTGGAGTGCTGGGATTAAAGGCATGATTTTGCCAGATTTTCTTTTATTTTTAATTATGTATGTATCTACATATGGGGAGGTGTACTTGACCACAGGTGCCCACAGAGGCCAGAAGAAGGTGTCAGATTCCTTGGATCTGGAGTTACAGGCAGTTGAGAGCCACCTGACCCAGGTGCCGGGAACTGAACTCACGTCTTCTGCAAGAGTATTATATGCTCTTAACTGTTGAGCCATCTTTCCGGCTCCCATAGTCAACTTTTTAATAAACAGACGAATAAGTGTTAAAAATAATGATTAAACAAATAAGGTATAATAAAGCATAGTGGTCCAGTCCTGTAATCCTGGCACTCAGGAGACTGAGCAAGAGGATGGTGCGTTTAAGGCCAATCTGAACTACACACACAGGAGTTCTATCTCAAAACAGATCACAGTAAACACATAACCAATAACAAGTCATTTATTACCCTTATCAAGCATTATGTCCTGCCCACCACAGTCTCCACATACTCTTATGTGAACGGTACGTTCATTTACAGCTTTACAGAACACAAGGGATGCATGACACCAGCCTGTAAGACAGCGACAAGAACTCCAGGTGGCAGGGATTTCTCAGCACCATCATAAGCTTACGAAACTACTATTTATTACCTCGGTGACCTTCTGTAGACCAGAACATACTCACTAGTCTATCGGCACCACAGCAAAGGGCGTTTACCTGTCCTATTCACTGCTGTATGCTCTAGGCCCAGTCAGCATCTGGTACGTGGTGAGCTCTCAATAAACATCTGTAGAATGACTAAGTTCTCATTTGAGGGGTCAAACTAAAGCTCCTGTGTGATGCACAGTAAAGAAGTGTGTTCCCCACTTCTCATGGAGCTTTGTCCTCTCAGCCCAAGCCACCTGTTACTTAACTTTGGCCCATATGTCTTATTTACCAAGCTGAGTTCCTTCAGAGTTAGGCCACAGCTACTCTCATCCACTTTCTTGGATATTGAGGCTCCAGCTTTGTACAGCCGTACCTCATGGGTGTCCCAGCAGCTCAGTAAAGCACAGCACAGAGACACTATTAAATGCTTACTGCATACAACCTACCTCCTTTTGACTTGCTAGCAGAACTCAAACTGAAACCAAACCTCAGGGAATGAGCTGAGTCAACCGCACACAAGATACCTCTACTTTCCCGTATTCCCTTGCAAGGATGGGACCCAGTGACCATGTGATCCAGTCCTGTCGGTGAGAAGCAGGAAGGGGAGCTGTCATTTGGTTATGCTTTAGCTTCACTTATAAAAAGAATGCCGACACCAGATGTGGTGGTGAACTTCTATAATCCCAGCAATCAAGAGGCTGGGACGGGAGTGTCACAAGTTTGAGGCCAACCAGTCTTGTTATAGAACAAGAGCCTGTTACCAAAAATGAATAAATAAATAAAAGCTGACGGAAAAACAAGAGAGAGAGATGCAGAGAGAGCTTGTCCTCTATTACTACATCTTCTTCCGAACCTGAACATGGCTCTGATGTCTAAGCAACAAGAGCTGTCTTAATATCGTAAGACAACCCAGCTGAGTCCGGAGGAGCTGAGAAGGCAAACAGTCTGAGTCTTTGGTGACGGTGGGAGAGTGAGACAAATGTCAGCACCCACCAATCTCAGACCTCTTGTTGTCATTGAATAGGGAAAAGTTCAAGTAACTTTTAACATTGCTGACTTCACCCAGAGCCAAATTTCTTAACGGATCTCCTGAGTTTCCAATCTTCCTTCCCAACCACAATTCTGCCTGTCCCACCGACATTCTCCTTTATATCAACATCATCATCACCATCATCATCATCATCATCATCATCATCATCATGTCCCAAATATGTAGGCTCCACATGTTGAGTGATTAATATTTTAATATGAAGAACAGTTAAGACACCCATCTCTAAGTCTTGGCATATAGTGTTCACTTTAGTAAAAGACAGAGCAGACTTTAAGTGAATAGCAAGACAAAGTGTGATAGATAATGGATTGGAGATAGGATATCATCTAGTCCTCTTGTTAGTTACTTTTCTTGTCAATTTAACAAACTAGGAACAGAAACAGTACTTGAAGAGGGGATTGTTCACTTGAGACTTTGCTCCATTGGCGGCTTGGCCCCGGGCCCCAGGGCAGAAAATGATGACAGCAGTCGCTGTGGCAGAGGACAGCTGTTCACAGGACAGCAGACAAGAAGCAAGACACAGAATGCTGATACTCTGTGGGCTTCTACTTTCTCCCCTCGTGTTCTCTCTAGGCCCCTAGCCCGTCGGAGGGCTCCTTCCATATCTAAGGTGGTGCTCTTCCCCGCTCGTCAAGTCTTCTTCAGATACATCCTCACAGATGCACCAAAAGTTGTGCATCATTATTTTCCTAAGTGATTCTAAACCCTGATTCTAAGCCATGAGAATGAATCACCATAGTCATCTGTGTATTAGAAATGAGGATTTATTTATGTGGAACAAAGTTCAACATATGCTAATTGAAAAATCGGGCTGGAAATGATTTTTGTTAATGGATCTAACATATTCATCTTTGACTAGATGCTTTTCTACTCTTCCTCTACACTTGTGTACTGGTTAGTGTGATGTCACCTTGACCCACACTAGAGTCATCAGAGAAAAGAAAGCCTCAATGGAGAAGATGCCTCCATAAAATCCAGCTCTAAGGCATTTTCTTAATTTAGTGATCAATGTGGAAGGGCCCAGCCCATTGTGGGTGGTGCCATCCCTGGGCTGATGGTCCTGGATTCTATAAGAAAGAAGACTGAGCAAGCCATGGTGAGCAAGCCAATAAGCAGCACTCCTCCAGGACCTTTGCATCAGCTCCTGCCTCCAGGTTCCTGACCTGCTGAGTTCCTGTCTTGATTTCCTTTGATGAAGAACTGTGATAC
Organism: Peromyscus aztecus; assembly: GCA_902168405.1. Lineage (NCBI taxonomy): Eukaryota > Metazoa > Chordata > Mammalia > Rodentia > Cricetidae > Peromyscus > Peromyscus aztecus. The sequence continues at coordinate 22,266 of CABHPQ010000436.1, forward strand.
AGAATTGTAAGCCGAATAAACCCTTTCCTCGCAACTTGCTTTGGTTATGGTGTTTCATCATAGCAATAGTAACCCTAACTAAGACACCTTGCCAATCAGATCATTTAGATGTTCCTTCCATGTGGCACACTTCTTCCCACAACTGGTCCTTTACTGTGTGGTTCTCTGCTTCTGGTATATTCTCTCCAACTTTCTGGCTTACTAAACTGTTTGCATATAAAACTCACCACACATCTTATCCCATAAGACTTGCCCAGAATGGAGGTCCTAGCTAGTGCATCAATGAGGTAGGTGGTCAGTCCATCTAGGTGGACAATGGGAAGATTTTAAGGAGGGGACAAAGTTCAAAGCTCAAAATTCTACAGAGGTGTCCCAGAACAATAGCACAAAGTCCTCCATACTCATCAGTAGTTCAACAGTAGTAGCTTTGTGTGACCTAATCATACCACAGAAACTACAAGTCTCTACCACAGGGATAACCACTTGACCATTATATGGGGGCATCTTAGCATTTGGTGTAGAAAAGGTCTTCTAGTCTTGAAATTCTGTTTTCTCTGGAGCTTTATAGACCAGAAGTAATTAAAATACCTACCCAGGTCATGCAAGTGATGCAGATCAAGAATGCCATGTCTGAAGTAAGGCAAAAGCAAGTGGTGGGGACTGTGAACACACGGTGCAGCAAGCAGCCCGATACAATTGCAAACAAGCCACATGCACTCCTGCAGAATAAGCCATAACATTGTTTGTTTTCTTAAAAAAGAGGATGAGGAAGAGGAGGAAGAGGAAGAGGAAGAGGAGGAGGCGGCAGCAGCCACCAAGAAATCTAACAAGAGCCGGGCGTTGGTGGCGCACGCCTTTAATCCCAGCACTCGGGAGGCAGAGCCAGGCGGATCTCTGTGAGTTCGAGGCCAGCCTGGGCTACCAAGTGAGCTCCAGGAAAGGCACAAAGCTACACAGAGAAACCCTGTCTCGAAAAAAACAAAAACAAAAACAAAAACAAAAAAAAGAAAAGAAATCTAACAAGATCCCACTCTTAAACCCACATGTGAGTAAAGTATGTCTGTGGTCAACTTTTGATCACCAGACCTTAGTTTGTGGCCCTTGTTCTGTGGCTTAAGGAGAGCTATTCCATATGAGTTAGGCTCTTCACAGCACCCCCACATACACAATGCCTATGTCCCCAGTAAGACTATCCAGGGTGACCACTTTCTCAGAAGTACGAAGTCTGGAATCTGGAAGGATCCTCTTTTCTGGTCATTGAACAGTTAATTCTTTTCTGGGTGAAAGTTTTGGCCAGAATTAACAGGAGCAGGGTGCCCACATGCTTGAAGCTTTATCTGATTATTCATGCTCACAATTCCTTTTCCCACTTTAAAATTCTCTTTACTTACCATATTCGAGTCCTAAGCATGAAATGTATATGTCACATACTGTAATAAAAAAAAGTCTCCAAGGACTTTTTCCTCCTACAAAGCCCACATTTATTGTTTTCTTTCCTATACCCAAGACTTTCAGCTGTACCTAATTCTATGTTTGGTAAGCTTTAAACCCTCTAAACATTTCCATCAGGAGTCTTTGCATCAACTTCTTCCAAAATGTTGGTTTAGTGTTTTCCTGTGGGGGTTAAGGAATCTAAGCAAGGAAGAGCTGGTTCAGTCGGATTCTGATGATCCTTGAGAAATAATTTGTCCTTTTCACCTTTGTACTTATCGGCATTCTGAATGGACTGGGTAGGGGCGCAGCATGTCTTTAAGAGCTGTAAGTGATTAGAACCCATGGGCTCAGGTTCTAATCCAGGGTCTGGCACATTCTAGGCACCTCATGAATGTTGGTTGAATATTTATGGACTATCTAGATGTCCTCTAAAACAGTGGCCCTCAACCTGTAGGTCATGATCACTAGAGGGGTTGACTAACAGATATCCTGTATATCAGATATTTGCATTGTGTCTCATAACAGTAGCAAAATTACAGTTATGAAGTATCAATGGAATAATTTTATGGTTGTGGTCACCACAACATGAAGAACTGTATTAAAAAGTCAGGAAGGTTGAGAACCACTGCTCTAAAATATACTTTCTATATCACGATGAGCTCAGATGAGGGGAAGCTGGACCTGGGAAGATGCTTTTATGGAAAATATTGAGCAATACAGAACACCTGCAGAAAGTCTGTGAAATTCCTGCCGTGGGAACCTGAGAAAACTATACGTCAGGATGCTTCAACGTGCTGCAATGCTGTATTTTAAAACAGGTGACTGGTCCACTTGTCAGGGTCCACTCTTCAGAGGTAGTAAAAGAAAGAAGATTTGGACTATTTGTGTGATGTATGTCCTCTCATTTCCCTCCTCCCATATTCCACAAGATACGAGATGAAATGTATTCCAGAAATGACCCTATCTCAGAAGACAAATGTCCTAAGAAACAGCACCTGAAGTTAGTCTCTGAACACACACACACACACACACACACACACAAACACGCACACACTCTTATACCCCAAAACTCTATTATTTTTTCTGTGCATATGAAAAATGTAACTGGGGAAAAAAAAGATGGAGACAAGGAAGACATATTTAAAATATAGCATTATTTTAAGTGTATATTAGAAATATACTTATCTCCTTTAAGCATTAATTATAATTATCCATTGTGTAATGAAAAAAAAAACTGAATGGATTCCAAATGTAGAAGCTTGGTTCAAAAGCGGAAGGACCCTTTTAACTATTCTTTTTATAGATTAAAGGGAACAGAAGTACAATTTATTGATTAAAAAACTCTAATCATAATTTATGGCAGCACCTCTTATTAAACAACCCCCCCCAAAATTTTTTTAAAAAACTAAATACAAAACATATCAAGAACAAATATTTGTAGTGAAATGCTAACCTACTTCCTTCAAGTCAAGAACAGGACAATCATGTTTGCTATTGCTACCATTCGGTGTGGTTCCAGGACTTGTCAGCTGTGAAATAACATGGGAAAAAACAAACATGAGAAAGAAAAAGAAAGGAGGGAAGGAATGGAACGGGAAGGGAAGAAAGACGAGACAAGAGAAGAGGAGAAGGAGAAAAACCTAATCTGAAAGGCGTAAGAATTGGAATGGAAGAAAAGTGAGGTTGCCAGACGTATTGTTGTCCTAGCAAGTTCATAGAAATAAGAGGTAATTTATTCAGTTAAACAAGGTTGTAAAGTCAGGACTCACGGTCCAGTTGCATTGCTACCCACCAGCAGGAAATAGCAAATGCAATTTCAAAGACACTGTTTCAATAGTAACAGAAATAAGGTATCGAGGGGGAAAAAAATCAAGCAAGACTTTATAGAAATTATTAAAATTCTATTAATGAGTATTAAAGAGTACTGCCATGTTTAGGAATAAAATGAGTCTACACTATAAGGAGGTCAATTGTCCTTAAACTAACCCATAGTGTTAATACAATTCCAATTTAAAAAATTATATTAGACAGCCGGGTGGTGGGGCATGCCTTTAATCCCAGCACTTAGGAGGCAGAGCCAGGGGGATCTCTGTGAGTTGGAGGTCAGCCTGGTCTATAGAGCAAGATCCAGGAAAGGCACCAAAACTACACAGAGAAACCCTGTCTCAAAACCCCGCCCCCCCAAAAAAACCAAAAAACAAAAACCCAAAAAAGTAAAAAAAAAATTAAAAATTACATTAGGATTAATACTACCTATAATTATTTTATATTTAAAAAATGAAAAATATACTCATATTATTGAACTGGCTAAAACTGAATTTTCTTTTTAGGAGAAAATAAGCACTCAGATTTTTTTTAATGGTAATATTTCAAAATAAAAGCTGAATAAAAAATTCCAATCATCTAATCAAGAACATTTGACAATGACAGTGTGATGCGATGCTCCCAAACCGAGTCCTCTGGCAACCTTTCTTCACTGTCACCAGAGGAAGGGAGACAAAAGATCAAATACAAAGCATGGGACAGACGTGGCTGCGGGGGACCACATCGCTAAACTAGGTCCTACAACTATAAAAAGATACTCCAAAGCAACTTTGAAAGAAGTGACAACAAAAATACAGGCCAAAATTTACTGGAGGGCAGGGGAAATATAATTAACATCTGCTTTTTAAAAGCTGTTTCTGAGCTCTCTAAGAATATGGTTTTTTTTTGTTTTGTTTTTTTTTTTTTGCTTTAAGAGATCCTTTCTGACACTAAATCTCTCAATGCATTAAGAAAGTCCCATTAGTACACAAGAACATTATGTTTTCTAAGCTGTTAGCATTTCCTGTGGCAGTTGGAAAGAGCCAGGGCAACACACTATTCAATAATGTTTCCTGAGTCTTTGTGTGAAGATCCGGGGCTCCATTCTCTTTCATTAAAGATGGTTACAGGAGGACATGACAGGGATTGATTCCTTCAAGGTCAGGGTCATGACCAATACAGTGGATATGCGGGACTTTGTTGCAAAGATGTTGATTTAGTTACTTCTCCGCTGCTGTGAGAAAACAGCATGACCATGGCAACTTATAAAAAGTTGGTTTTGGTTGATGGTTCCAGGGGGATTAGAGTCTGTCATGGTGTGGAGACACAGCAGTAGCAAGTGACAGCCGCGGGTGACGAACAGGAAGCTGAGAGCTCACATTTTCAAATATAAGCGTGACAGAGAGTGAAACAGAAGTGACTTTGGATCTCAAAGCCCTCCCACAGTCATGCACTTCCTCCAGCAAGGCCACAGCTCCTAAACCTCCTCAAATATCACCACCAACTGGGGACCAAGGTCTCAAATGACTGAGACTATGGGGGACATTCGTCATTCAAACCACAATGGTAATTTAAAAAAAAATCTAACAATGTTAGTGTGTTTGCTTGCTTTCTATTGCTGTGATAAAACACCATAACCAAAAGCAACTTCGGGAGGAAAGGATTTGTTTGACTTACAGACTACACTCCATCATCAGGGAATACCAAAGCAGGAACTTAATCAAGCAGAGCAGGAACCTGGCTGAAGGAACTAAAACAGAGGCTATGGAGCAGTGCTGCTAACTGGCTTGCTCCCCAGGGCGAGCTCAGCCTGCTTTCCTCCAGCTCTCAGGACCACCTTTCCAGAGGTGACACTGTACCCAGTGGGTTGGGCCTGCCCACATCAATAATTAACCAAGAAAATGCCCTCCAGGCAATCCGACGGAGGCATTTTCTCAACTGAAGTTCCTCTGCCTTGGGTCAAGTTGACCAAAAACAAACAAACAAACAAACAAAAAACAGGATAATTAGTAATCTTAGTAACTGCCTAATCTTTCTCCAAAGCATAAAAACATTCATAGGAGAGTTTAAATAGAATGAAAATATCTTAAAATATTCCTAAACGTAAGAAACATTGAGCTTATGTTAAAAAAAAAAAAAGAGTTCAGAAGGTCAAATGCTTATCATGCCAGCATGAGGACCTGAGTTAGGATCTCCAGGATGTGCGTATCTGTAATCTCCACTCTCCCAGGTGGAGACAGAAGGAGGAGACAGGTGAATTCCCTCAAGTTCATGGGCCAGTAAACTGAGTTTATACAGGGGGAGCCAATGACCACACACACACACACACACACACACACACACACACACACACAAACAAACAAACAAAAACCTATCTCAAACAAGATGAAAGGTAAGGAGCATTCAGGGTTGTCTTCTGACCTTCAAATGTGCACTGCAACATGTACACACACACACACCGTATACAGATTCTCACAACATATGTGCAAATAAAAATGAACCAAAAAATGTAGGCTACATAGAAAAATCTAGAGAAGGAAATAAGAGCTTCATAATCTCTACTCAAAGAGAAACACTGGTCACATCTAGTGCAATATTTCAGACCCCTTAACATGATACATAAATGCATATTTACATAGGTGTGATATTTGGGTCATGTTATAAACGTCTTACTTCCTTCTTCCCATTGCTCCGTCTTGTTCCCTTTTCCCCTTTAAGTCCTGAGTCTTCACTCTGCTTCAGTGCCATATATATGTATTTATAGACCTGTTATTCAAAATCTAGAATCTGCCTGTGGTAGAAAGCAGGTCACATTTGTCTTTCTGGGTTTGGTTTATTTTTCATTTCATGACGATATCCAGCTCCTCTCCCCATTTTCCTGAAAAATGACATCATTTCTTTTTTTATGGCCAAATAAAACTCTCTCTCTCTCTCTCTCTCTCTCTCTCTCTCTCTCTC
>CABHPQ010000436.1:37153-47589 GCA_902168405.1 Peromyscus aztecus
AGGAACACTCTTAACGGGTTGCCTGGAAACCTGGACAGTGTTTTCTCCAAAGAAAATTGTGTGCTACATCAAATGCAAGAATGCCTTGGCTTAAGATCAGCTCTTATCAGGGCACCAGGAGATTTAATAATTAACAAAAACTATGGCAACAGAAAATGCAATTGCTTTCTTGAACAGGTAGAAATCTTGACACCTTAATTCTAAGTGAAGGAAATCAGCATTAGACTTGGCTTGCTCTTAACGTACTTCCTAAAACACAGTCACTGAGTCTCATTCTATCTATCCGGCAGATGTTTCACCACCAACCACTGTCTGCCATGTGTACACTCCCCTTCATGCTATCCAACGGAAGAAATGAACACAATTAAAAGTCATTCATTAAACAAAACCCTTCCTTGGTTTCCTGGATGAAAAGGCAGGAACCAGCATCACTGGAAACACTATAAAGCTAAAAGAAGACACAACCAGATGACTGTTCAGGCATAAACAGTCCCACCCTCCACTGAGAAAGGAGAGAGCAGGTGTTTATGTTGATGCTAAGTAGGGGAAGGCTGAGCCTCATATATCCATCATGTTTCCATCCATAATGTAGTACTGAATGTGGGATACAGCTCAGTATAGAGCTTTTCCTAGCATGCAGGATGCCCCAGTTTCGATCCTTAGAATCACTGGGAAAAAAATACACAAGAAAGTATTTGCTGTATTGGAGGCACATGTTAGGCCTGAGGGTACACAGGTGAGCGGAAGGATATAAGTCTAATGGAGTACCATTAGTCTTCTCCATGTCCATCTAGTCCCAGCCCAATAAAAGTGAGAGAGACAATGATCCCAGTGCTGGGGATATCATGGGTGAGGAGCTGAGTTTGATCCATAGAACTTATACTTTAAAAAAACTAAAAAGGCAGATGTGGGAGGCAGGGACCATGAATCCCTGAGGCTTACAAGCCAGCCAGTCTAGCCTACTTGTTTAGCTAGAGACCAGTGAGAGATCCTGTCCTGAAAATAGGTGGAGGTCTCCTGAGGAATAACTCTTGAGGTTATCCCATGGTCTCCTCATACATGTATATACATGTGAACTCAAGCTCAGAAGTGCACCCAAACATATCACATACACACACACACACACACACACACACACACACACACACACACACACACATAGCAATTACACACAAACTATAAAGCAGGGGCTGGAGAGATGGCTCTGTGGTTAAGAGCTCTTGCTGCTCTTGTGGAAGACTAGGGTTCAGTTCCCAGCACCCAGGGGATCCAGTAAAGTCCTCTGACCTCCAGGGTGCATGGTACATACACATACACTCAGGTGCACAGATGTATGCACAAATTTTAAATAAATAAATCTTTAATTTTTATACTACTAAAGACTTTTATTTTACAAAGTCATTAGATTACAAAAGGTACATGGTTGAGGAAAGAGACTTTGTAAGAACCATGCTTGATGATGTGCGGACCTGCAAGCAAAGTTTAAAACTGGAAGGAGGCAGTTGGGAGGTTATCCTCTTATGTGGTAGCTATAATCAATAGTTTTTCACAGACTTTTTTGGGGTTTTTTTTGTTTGCTTGTTTGTTTTGACTTTTTGTTTTGTTTTTCAAGACAGGTTTCTCTGTGTATCCCTGGTTGTCCTACAACTCACTCTGTAGACCATACTGGCCTTGAACTCACAGAGACCCACTTGCTCTGCCTCCTGAGTGCTGGGATTAAGGGAGTGCACTACCATGTCTGTCTTCACAGAGACTTTTCCATAAGATCCCTTATAGGTAGGAAATGTTACTACATTTTTACAGACTATTTAAGATCTATTCTTAACACCTCCTTACTATATAGCTTTTCAACTGCACTTTTCTGAAAATTTAGTGAGCCCAGATGCCCAGATGCGCAATGACTTCATGACACTCGATTATAAGCTAACGTGTGTATATATATATATATATATATATATATATATATATAATCTTATTTCCCCCTTTATTGTAAATAGATTTTTTTCTCATATAATATATTCTGATTATTGTTTCCCCTCCCTCTACTCCTTCCAGTTCCTCCTTCTCCCCTTCCTCCCAGATCCACCCCCTTTCTGTCTCTCAATAAAAAACAAACAGGCTTCTCAGGGATAATAATAAAATAAAATAAAATAAAAATAAAACTAACCTATCAGACATGGACAAGACAAACACACAAAAGGAAAAGAGCCCGAGAGAAGGCACAAGAAACAGAGACCCACTCCTTCCCACACTCAGGAACCCCATAACAACACTACACTCGAAGTCATAATGCGTACACAGAGGACCTGTACACACCCCGTGCAGGCCTGTGCATGCTGCCTCAGTCTCTGAGTTCACAGGCGCTTTGATTGTGTCAATTTAGAGGGCCTTGTTTTCTTGGGGTCCTTTGTCTCTCACACTCTTTCTGCCACCTCTTCCACAGGGGTCCCTGAACCCCAGGCTGCAGGGGAGGAATACACACACACACACACACACACACACACACACACACGCACAAATTAAATAATCTTTAAAAAAAAAAAAACAAGTCTGTACAAGTGGCAGGGACCAACACATCCTGGTGGCACAGGGAGATCCTTACAGCAGCTCCCTCCCACAAGTCCCCAGGCGGTATTCCACCCCCACATCCAGCAGCTCTCATCTCCACTCTGAACTTCTTTCTCTGCCTTTCCACTGATACACACAGTGCTCTCTTCTCCACCTCCGCACCTGCTCTCCTATTACCTTTTCAGCCTTAAGCTTCCCATTGGATGGCATCTCCTCTCTTTCCCGAAGTTCATCAGCCAGCTCTCTTTAAGTCCTCGTGTCTGGGTCTTGTGTTCTGGCTCCCTCAAGTGAGCAGAGGGATTTAACCCATACCCCATTAACAATCTGATGGATTTTATTAGTCAGTATCCAACAGGCAGATCCCTGGCCATTTCATAAGATGCTGTCCAGCCCACAAGCTCAATGACTTGATCCTTATCCAATCAGCTTGTAGCTATAATGATGGCCCCATAATCTGCAACATGATGGCTTACATCTTAAGAAGCCATTTGCATGAGAAAGATAACATACCATGAAGACCCCCAAACAGACATTAAGGTCTGGTTTCAGGTTAGTCTTATTGCTGTTTGACTCTGACAACTCCATCTAAAAGGCTTTTATACCAACTCTCCTAATTCCTGTTTGAGCATTACTGTAAATCACATACCCTTTCCCACAGAGACACCCCAAAATCCCTTCTTAAATCACTGTTCGATGTTATTATTAATTCTAACTTGCCCTACAGAATAAAACTGATTCACCATCCTCAAGTCCTTAGGGTGAAGTCCAAATTCTGCTACTTTAAGACTTCAGCCCACAGCTCTGCCTTTAGCCAACCTGCCAGTCAGAAGGGCTACACTAAACTCTTTCTGTACCAATGCTGGAGATTTTTCATTCGCTCTTTCAAATCCACCCTCCATTTTCTTTCCAGAGAAACTCAGCTTTCTGGACAGGATCAGCCAGGTGCCCAATATCACTGGATGTGGTAGTTTGAATGTAATTGGCTCCCGTAATCCCATATTTCCATAATCTCATAGGGAGTGGCACTATTAGGAGGTATGGCTTTGTAGGAGTGGGTATAACCTTGTTGGAGAAAGTGTGTCACTGTGGGGATGGGCTTTGAGGTTTCATATACTTACGATACTGCCCAGTGAGTCAGTTGACTTCCTGTTGTTTGCAAGATGCAGGCCTCTCAGCTGCTCCTCCAGCACCACATCTGCCTGCACACCACCATGCTCCCCTTCGTGATCATAATGGACTGAACCTCTAAAACTGTAAGCAAGCCACCCTCAGTTAAATGTTTTCTTTATAAGAGTTGCCATGGTCATGGTGTCTCTTCATAGCAATAGCAAACCCTAACTAAGACACTGAACATTCTAATGGAATCTGGCCAAAGGGGCGCACTGGCAGGATATGATAAATGGGGTACATGGAATATGAAATCAACATGTATTCCCCACCCTTTGCCTTGCTGTGTGATCACCTCTCTACAAAGTCTCCCTCCCTCCCTCCCTTCTCTCTCTCTCTCTCTCTCTCTCTCTCTCTCTCTCTCTCTCTCTCTCTCTCTCTCTCTCTTTCTCTGTGTATGCATTTGCTGGAGATAAAATCTAACACTTTTATGCTCAGCCTGGCCACAGTCTCTGCTCTCAGCCTCAGCTGCTATCAGGGACCTGCCTGTTCAGCTCAGGGGCCATTGGATCTGGTGTTAGTGAAACCCTGTTCTCTCCTCTTGCATACTGGTTGTAGTATTAAGGCCACTCCATGTAGTTAAAAGGGAGGTTTATTTTGTAGGGTAACTTACAAGTGAAGGGATAGGTTACAGGGTCCGGGAAAGGTGTAGCGCAGTCCAGTGGTGTTCTCTGGAAAACTCTGTTAAATCTACCTCCAGCGTTCAGGACCCAGGAACCAAGAGAGCCGGCACATCCGGGTCTCGGGTCTTAAGAGCTCCTGTCTTGCCCTGCCTTGTAGGCATGACAGTTACTGAATCCTCAGTGGGAGTAGTACTTTCAGGTCAAAGCTGGAACAGCTACCCACTACACTTGCACACTGAAGCTTGTGTCTTAAGATGCTTCATTTTTCCCATGTTGAATTTTTTCTTATCCTGCCTACATATTCATAAAGGATTCCCTATCTGAACTCCTTTCAATTAGCCACCCATGGTTTGAATCTTAAATAGGTTTTATTTTTAGAGCAGTTTTAAATTTAAAAAAAAAATTAGGAAGATAGAATGGCCACATTCTCTCCACACATTCTGCTGCTAGTCTACACGAGTACTGACATTCTAAATTAGTATGGCATGTTTGTTTCAAAATGGATGCATTCTAATTAATTGAAGTCCATTCTTTATGCAAACTCTTAGTTTTCATCTAAGGTGTAGCATTCTGTCCCATCCAGGGCTTGTCCTCTCCAGTCATCAGTTTTCTTAGGCTCCTCTTGCCTATGACTGTTTCTCAGTTTCCCTGCTTTCTGATGACCTCTACAGTTCTGAAGCACACTAGCAGGATTTGCAGACTGGCAGTCACTATGTTTCATAATTTAGATATCCATCAAGAGTCCACACTGTCAATATGACTTTCACTGTTGGTGCTGACCTTGGTCACCTGGCCAAAATAGTGTGTGCTATTTCTACCCTGTAACATTACTCTCCCCTCTCTTCTCTCCATATATATTCTCTGCACGCCCCTATGGGCAGCCCACATTTAAAAAACTGGGGGCGGGGGTTGGAGGCTCAACCGCTGAAATGCTCACCTTGCAACAGCAGGTTCTGAGCATTTGATCCCTCGAACCCATGTGAAAACACTGGGTATGGTGGTATCTGTTTGTAACCCCAGCCATGGGCACAGCAGGGGTACAAGGACAACAGACATATTCCTGGGGCTCACTGGCCGGTCAACCTAGCCTATATGCTAAATTCCAGGCCATGAGAGACCCTGTCTAAAAAACAGGGTGTTTGATGACTCAGGAATCACACCTAAGGTTGGCCTCTGGGCTCCATCCCCACCCTCACATATATATTCACCAGTGTACATGTGTATGCGCGCGCGCGCGCGCGCGCACACACACACACACACACACACACACACACACACACACACACACAATGGCTGGGGCTGTTGCTCAGCAGTTGAGTGCTTGCCTAGTATGCTTGACACCCTGGGTTCCAACTTCAAAATATAAAACAGGAACAGGCATGTTTTATCTCCCTAAATGGGGAGTAGAGCTTTTGTGTTTTTTTTTTTTTAATTGAGGTAAGCTATTCATACAACTTATCATTCTAACTATTTTTAGGTGTTTCAATTACCCCTTTTATGTAGGACAGTCTTTTCCTGATGGTACTGATCTCATGCTAATCTTGGCATCATTCACCCAGTGTGACACATGCCAAGTTTTAGCACATGAGGAACTTCAAGTAAATGAGTTTCCCTCATTTTTATCCATTTGATCTCTTTTCTTTAAGCCCTAACATGAGATATCAAGGTCTTTGCTAGGGAGCCAAGCTCTACCTACAATTGCCTCCTGTATTCATTCTTTTTTGAAAGAAAAATTGTTTCATGTGTATGGGTGTTTCATTTGCATGTATGTCTGTGTACCAAGTACACAAACCTAGTGACCATGGAGGCCAGAAGAGGACTTTGACTCCCCTGGAACTGAAGCGACAGACAGTTGTGAGCTGCCACTTGGGTGCTGGGAATTGAACTCAGGTCCTCTAGAAGAGCATCCAGTGCTCTTAACGGTTGAGCCATCTCTCTGGCCCCTGCCTTCATCCTTCTATCCTAGTTTTTCTTCATGTTGCCCTTTTTACTTGAGCTCTCCTGGGGCAAGGACCTAAATTTCGTTTATCTTTGTGTCTCTGAGATAGATGAATGTCCCAGAAACACAGCAGCTGATCAATAAATGGTTATAAATAAGGGAAGCAAAGAGCAGACACAAGTACAAGTGGCCTATTTATTCCAGAGAGGAGAGAACTCATTAATGTGTCACCTTGGCTAAGAGTGGGAAGTGTGTGGTCATGCTTGTTCATCCTATTACACCCTGCCTCTGGGATCCTTTGGTTAAACCCATGAAAAGTCATGACATATATCTATGTCTTTCATCCCTGCCTGGACATTGAAATTAGGAGGTTACAAATGCTATGTGGAAATACACTTAGATAAAGATGCTACTATTTTTCTTTTTCTTTCTTTTTCCTTTCTTTCTTTCTTTCTTTTTTTTTTTTTTTTTTTTCTTTTCTCTTTTGGTTTTTCGAGACAGGGTTTCCCTGTGTAGCTTTGCGCCTTTCCTGGAACTCACTTGGTAGCCCAGGCTGGCCTCGAACTCACAGAGATCTGCCTGCCTCTGCCTCCTGAGTGCTGGGATTAAAGGTGTGTGCCACTACCGCCTGGCTAAGATGCTACTATTTTTCATGTGAAAACTGCCAACAATCTAAAGGCCCAACAATAGACTAATAGAATTACAGGTAATCCATGTGATAGCATAACAAGAAGTCATTAAATACCATGTTTAACTCTGCTTGGGCAGCTATTGGGCAGTACAAGGGCATGGGTAAGTTTGTCCTTCATGCTTTCTCAAAATTTCTCCTCTGAACAATGAAAACATCCGTAACTAGAAAAGGAAGAAAAAAGGTCATCATATCTGTGTTTTCAAAGTGGTGCATTGTAGCATGAATCTTAAGAGGTCTTATTAATAAAAACAAACCTGGAGCTGGGTATTGGGGTGAACGCTGGAAGATCAGAGAAGCAGAACAAGCCATAGCTACCTCACCTCGCCAATTCCTCAGCTGATCCTGTTTCCTCAGACTGGAAGCCTCTGAGTCCTCATCCAAATGGATCTCAGCTGAACTGCTTCTTGAAAGCCTGAAAGCTTAACCAGGCTGTAGTTCCTGGTCCTCACACCTTAAATACCTTTCTGCTTCCTGCCGTCACTTCCTGGGATTAAAGGTGTGTGTCACCATGCCTGGATGTTTCCAGTGTGGCACTGAACTCACAGAGATCCGGATAGATCTCTGCCTTTGGAATATTAGGATTAAAGGTGTGTGTGCCACCATTTTCTGGCCTCTAAGTCTATCTAGTGGCTGTTCTGTTCTCTGACCCCAGATAAGTTTATTAGGGTGCACAATATTTTGGGGAACACAATATCATCACAGTGCATCTACCCTTTCAAGCCTGAACACCCCACAAAGGATAATCAAAACGTGGAGTTAAAATGTCCCAGCTGTCATGACCACTACCTGGCTCACTTCCACCCTCAGACTGAACATCCTAAGAGTGTGAGTCCCAGGAAAAGAGAACCCAGAGCTTCTCACTCATTCGTCGGCTCCACTGGGCTCCACTCTGGACATTATTTTGCTTGTTTGACTTGCTTTAAAGTTCCATTCCTTTAAGTGACTATAATGTAAAGCCACTTAGCAAAGCACAGTTCTGTTCCACTCTGCTCTTGTTCAGACGGAGCAAGAGAGGCCCAGTCCACAAAACATCGCAAGAGCCAGGTCCCAGTATCCCGATCCCCAGGAAGTTAATAAACCAATAATCCAATGAAGGCATTATGTAGGCTGACAGTTGGCTTAGAGGGAGTTTGAAGGGAGAAAATGGAAGTGCAAAGACTTCTAAACATCTTCCCTTTCCTCCTGTGTTTTATAACAGAAGCTTTATTGCTTTGTATTTTTGCAAAATTCATTCATTCAAAATACCATAATATATACATAACAACCAGGACTGAAAATAAAACAGGAGTGCAAGATGTAGTGTTTTAAATGAGAACTGCCCCACCTAGACTCCAGGATTTGAATAGAGAGTCCCTAGTTGGTGCTTGGGGGTGGGGCATTTAGAAGGAATGGTCTTGCTGGAGAAGTATGCCATTGAGGGCAGGGCTTTGAAGGTTTAAAGCCTTACATCTCTCTGCTTGAAGAAGTGAGTGTTCAGCTTACTGCTCCCGCAGAGTCTACAGCTTGCTACCATGCTTCCCCAGGATGGACAGTCTTCTCCCGCTGGAACCATCCACTCAAATGACTCTTTCTTCCATATGTTGTCTTGGTCATGGGGTTTTATCACAGTAACAGAAAAATAGCCAATATACTGCCTAGTTCAACAATGAACCCAAGATGATCTTTCTGGAACTCAATCATGTGGGTCTGAGCTTCACTTCAGGACACGTTTCCTCTTTGTTGGTGAAATGTTGGTTTTTAAACCCAGGAAGTGGGAGTTCTTGATCTTCTCATTTATTTGGGCCTCTTGCTCATCAGACATGATGATGTGGTGTCCTTTTACTATATTGCTTTTTGGACCCTTCTTACCAGTTTTCAATATATTAATAATCTCTCCTACATTGTTTTTCTTTTGTATTTCTTAAATCAGCATATATATATATGTGTGTGTTAAATAACATTCTGATGTCTTGGAACAAAGGATATTTTTGTTTTGTTGTTTTGTTTTGTTTGTTGTTGTTGTTTGGGTTTATTTGTTTGGTTTTGGTTTTTTGAGACAGGGTTTCTCTGTGTAACTCCCTCTATAAACCAGGCTGGCCTCAAACTCAGAGATCCACTTGTCTCTGCCTCCCGAGTGCTGGGATTAAAGGTGTGTGCCACCATCGCCCAGCTTGGAGCAAAGTATTTTTCAACATAACCTATTTTTGATTCCTACTCAACCAAATTTTAGAATTATGTGTGAGCAGGTGTCAAAAAGTATTTATTGAGCATAGCGATGTTTGGGAAGTCTAAGCCTAGTCCAGCATGATGATGAGGAAAGGCTATACAAAGCCTAAACACAACTGTGTTGGGCAAGCAAGGCCATTAGACATCAAAGCACCATTGTATGGAAGGTTGGCTTGATCTCAGAACAAATAAACACAGTTCTGTCCTCACCCCTGCCTCTCTACCCAGTCCTAGGATCCCTGCATGGAGCAGGACACTACCTCCCAAGGCCATTCAAGAAAGTCCTCTGATGCTTAACCCAGCAAACTTGCTACTTTGTAAATAGCAGCTGGTAGCATCTATATCTCATTTCTACCCTGTCCAGCCAGATCTGACACCTCACACCTTCCCAGCAAGCCATACACAAAGCCCTGGCATTTCTGCCCTGGAAGCTTCAAGTTTAGACTCTGGGATCAAAAGATCTGGCTTCCCGAAACTATGCAGCTATCTGGGTAGTTCTCAACAAGCCATTCAATCCTAGGGACTCAGACCTACTGGACAAAGTCTAAGGCCAAGCCCATTTTTTTTTCAATGATGGCTTTATGCAAGCCAAGCCACACCCTAGTTAATCTCTAACCTAAAAGTGTGTGGTATTATGAGAATTTGTATGGGAAGCCTTTATTCATTTCCTTACTTGTCTAGTGTTAGGGATTACAATAAATACAGAAAGCGCAGAAGATGAATCAGATTCCTTGAGATCTCAAGTAACTCCAATGAAGGAATTAAATTCTCAACTGTTTGAAGGATCCTAAGTCAATGTCCCAGGGCTGTCTTCTAGGCTATGTGGGGGGAAAAATCATTTGATATTTTAATTTGTTCTTTAGTACTCTCTGTTTAAAATCTTAAAAGCTATTGATTTTCCTCTACAATCTATGCTTAAAGAGCCACAACATTCACAGAACTTCAACTGGGTGAAGATCCAAGCGAAGAAAACGAGCATCCTGAGATTCCCCACACAAAGGCAGTTCCACAATGCAGCATGCTCTGTAAGGGACATGCCTCAAGAAGCAGGGAGAAGGGACAGAACCAGAGGCAGCCAAAGGTTGCCAAGGGCTTGCCCTTGAGTCTGATTTGATGGTGCACACCTACAACCTCAGCCCTTGGGAGGCTGAGGCAGGAGCTTTTACCAGTTCAAGGCTAGCCTGGGCTACATAGTGAAACTGTCTTTTAAAGAAAAATTGCAGAACGGCTGTTCAGCCACCAC
>CABHPQ010000437.1:0-45461 GCA_902168405.1 Peromyscus aztecus
TGGCAAAACTTACAGACCTAATTTAAAATTCATTCTTTCTTAAAATAGCATACACATGAAGAAAACCTTTTTCACAATATGTAATCACATATATATCTGTCTTTTCACCACTTCCATATCAGATGCCCTAGAAGGTCAGAAAAATGTACCAGATTTCCAGGACCTAGAAATACAGGTAGTTCTAACCACTCTGATGTGGGTGCTAGGAACCAAACATGGGTATCCAAGAGCACAGTACTACTTATCCAACTTTCCAGGTCCCAAATATGTCATTATAATGCAGAAGGTGAAGATGTCCCACCACTCCTTCTGTCTCCTATGACTTGAAACTGCTGAGTCTCTTCTAGATGGTTGTCAAAGGATTTAATGGATTTCTGGCCCTCTGTGAATGAACTCTCCATATTGCTCTTTATTTTCATTGTTATTAGAGTTCTCTTCATGTGAGTAAGATAACATAAAGGTTTTGTCAAAACAAGTCAGAGTCCAGCCAGATTATATTAGGAAAAGTTCCATAATTTGAGATATGCATTTTCTTTTTGGAGTTTTTTTTGAAACAAGATATGTCCACATAGCAATGGCTGCTCTGGAACTCACTATGCGGACCAAGCTGGCCTCAAACTCACAGGGATTGGCCCAACACAGTCTCCCAAGTGCTGAGATTACAGGCATGCACCTCTAAGTCCAGCTGATATTTTTCTTTAATAATCTGTCATTGAATCAGAGAATGAAAAAATAAGATTTAAAAAGAAACCATCATTACTTTGATGAAAAGTAATACTTCTTGAAATTCTTTCTATAATAATTTAAACTGGCAAATCATTTCATATGTTCTCAATAATTGAGTTATTTTCTTTGCTTTGTTAATTTCATCTATTTAAAAATATTTTAACTGTATTTGTGTGTATACACCTATGCCATGGTGTATATGTAGCACTGAGAAAACAACTTACAGGTGTCTATTTTCGATTTCCCCTATGTGAGTTTTAGTGATGAAATCCAAGGAGTCATTTGGCAGCAAGTGACCTCTATGACACTTATTTAGGTTTAAAATTTATTTATAGGTATGGTGATGTAGGAGTGTACATATGCCACAGCCCAAGTGTAGAAAAAAGAGAAAAATTTGTAGGAGTAATATGGGTCACCCAGAGCTAGAACTCAGGTCATCAGATTTAGTAGCAACCAACTTTACTGGCTAAGGCAATTCCTTGGCATTCAGTTAAGATTCTGAGAAAGTGTTATAAACAAATATTTAGTCCTCAGAATAAACAAATTTAAAAATATGAATGGTAGTATAAATTATTTTTATATGCAAAGGTGATTTATTCTACAAATTGTCCTGTGTTCCTCTATCCTTGTATGAAATTATGTTTACAATCTGAAAAGAAGACAACAGTTTATTGATGTAATATTTCTACTAATGTTATTTGAGCACCAGTGAGAAAACTCAGTGCAAAATGTTTGTGATATGCAAGGCTGGAAACATGACCTCCATCACCATATAAAGAGGACCAAAAGTAGACCCCACAAAGCTGTCTTCTTGTCTCCACATATCTGTCATGGCCTACAAATTCATAATCACATTACACACATACCATAAATGTTTGTTACACAATAAATCTTAGTGCCATTACATTATATGACATCTCTAGACAATTCCCTTAGAAGGAAGTACTTAAAGATGAAATGTGAAATGGTTAACTAATGGGGACAGGAAGAAGTATGGAATGTTTTATATATATAAAATATATATATATAATTATATATATATATAATTTATGAGAGGCAGAATTATGTCATGAGATACACAGTTGATTGCTGATTATCTCACTTTATTACATCTCCACCAAATAAATAAAAATACTGCTCTGAATACACATGTGTTATTTAATGTTTCTTTTATTCTCTTCTATAAACATTTTAACATTAACAATGTTAAATTGCATTGACAAAACAGCAAATATTGAGACTACATCACCTACCCTTGGACTTGTACTCAGAAGGCTAACACATGAGGATCATGAGTTCAAATGTATTCCTGAATAATTACTGACATCCAAGGAACAGTGAATAACAAACAACAAAATTTCAAGGGAATCTGTGAAAATATGAAAAACAAAACCAGGAACAACTACCCACCACCATTTCACAGACATCCTTTCCTTGACAATATGTTCACATACTGCCTGATATTTAAATAAACAATGATTACTTACATGATGGGCATTCCATTCTATACACTGCAGCAGAAAACTCCCTATCACTAAGTAAAAGCACAATAGAAGAACAACAAAAGTCACATGAGGAATATAAGGATCAAAAAATAAATGTCACTAAATGGATTTACCATACATATAACACACTTTAGTATCTACATCAAATGTTTCAAAATAGAAACAACAATGCATTGATCACCACTATCAGTCTTGACTGAACATGGTAAGTAATTTATTTCCTTCAAGGATATGATGAAAATGAAATGAAACAAGATTTTTTTTTCTTGGACCTAAAGACAACTGTGATGTCTAAAGTCTTTACCAAATCATTTACATGAATAGGGATTTTCTCTTGTATGAGTTCTTCCCTATTTCCTGACTTCAAAATTATGTAAATAGGCTTTAAAATATTTATAGGACTAGATATGTGGCTGAGCAGTTAAGAAAAGTTCATTTCCGGGACCAAGGTTTGGTATTTGACAACTTTCTGTAATTCCTGCTAAGAGATGATCCAAGGGTCTAACCTTCTTGGGAACCAGCTTACACATGCACATACAAATACACACTGATATCATGCAATTAAAATGAAAACAAATCTTTAAACAAACAAGTTTTCACTCATGAAAGGTTGTCTCTTGTAAGCATTCATTTCTGTAAGGCAGCTGTTGAGGCATCTAAAGGCTTACTTGCAGACTTTTTCTTTATCATGAGTTGGTTCATATAACAGAAAGCAAGTGTGTAGTCTTTAAGTCAGAGAAATCAATCCTTCTCAGTTGGTGGTATCATTTAGGAAGATTTAGGAAATACTGCACTGCTGGAGGAAATATGTCACTGGGGGTAGTGCTCTGAGAATTTATATCCATACATCATTTCCAGTTTCCACTCTGCTTCATGCTGCAGATTAGGGATGTGAGTTCTTAGCCTCTTGCTTTAGCTGCCATGGCCAACACTTGTTGCCATGCCACTTTCATGGATATCCTGTACACCATGGATATCTGGAACCAAGGGCCAAATTAAACTCATTTATAAGTTGACATAGACATTATATTACAAAAACAGAAAGGGCCCTAATACACATCCATAAAGTTTTACATCTGAATTAGTTATTTCATGTAATTGAAGAAGTATGAAATCTAAAAGGGTTGCCTTACTGTTTAAATTCAAAGGGCTTTTGTTCACATGAGTTTGTAGGTACAAACAAAACAAAGACAGATATCATAATGCTTGAACAGATTGTTGACACTGTCAATTTTTCTTCTCCAGAATAAATACTCTTGTGCAATTGAATGTAAGTGTTTTGGCTAACATCTTACCAAAATTAGTTTTTTAGGCACTCAAAGGCTACTGTAATATGCAAAGTCTTTAACAGATTGACTGCACACAAAGTTTTATTCATGTATAAAGTGCAAAACTTTACCACACTGACTACTTTTATAGAATTTCTCTGCAGTATGATTTTTTCTCATGATTTTGAAGACTACTGATACATGCAAAGGTTTTATTACACTGATTGCATTCATAGGGTTTCTCTCTAGTATGTGTTCTTTTATGCCACTGAAGATGACTATGACATACAAAGGCTTTACCACACTGATTACATTCATAGGGTTTCTCTCTAGTATGTATTCTTTCATGACTTTGAAGATGACTATGACGTGCAAAGGCTTTACCACATTGATTACATTCATAGGGTTTCTCTCCAGTATGTGTTCTTTCATGCCTTTGAAGAGTACTAAGATGTGCAAAGGCATTACCACAGTGATTACATTCATAGGATTTCTCTCCAGTGTGTATTTGTTTATGTATTCGAAGACTACTGTGATATGCAAAGGCCTTACCACACTGATTACATTCATAGGGTTTTTCTCCAGTGTGTGTTCTTTTATGCATTTGAAGATGACTGTGATGATTAAAGGCTTTACCACACTGATTACATTCATAAGGTTTCTCTCCAGTATGTGTTCTTTTATGCACTTGAAGCTGAGTATGATGTGTAAAGGCTTTACCACACTGATTGCATTCATAGGGTTTCTCTCCAGTATGTGTTCTTGTATGTATTCGGAGACTACTGTGGCAAGCAAAGGCTTTACCACACTGATTACATTCATAGGGTTTCTCTCCAGTGTGTGTTCTTTTATGCATTTGAACACTACTGGGACGAGTAAATGTTTTACCACATTGATTACATTCATAGGGTTTTTCTCCAGTATGTGTTCTTTTATGGATTTCAAGATGACTAAGACGTGCAAAGGCTTTACCACATTGATTGCATTCATAAGGTTTCTCTCCAGTATGTGTTCTGTTATGTATTTGTAGATTACTAAGACATGCAAAAGCTTTACCACATTGATTACATTCATATGGCTTCTCTCCAGTATGTGTTCTGTTATGTTTTTGTAGATTACTAAGACATGCAAAGGCTTTACCACATTCATCACATTCATAGGGTTTCTCTCCAGTATGTATTCTTTTATGTACTCGGAGATTACTGTCACATGCAAAGGCTTTACCACACTGATTACATTCATAGGGTTTCTTTCCAGTATGAGTTATTTTATGGACTTGGAGACTAATCTTGTGTGCGAAGGCTTTACCACACTGATTACATTCACAGGGTTTCTCTCCAGTATGTGTTCTTCCATGTCTTAGAAGATGACTATGATATGCAAAAGCTTTAACACATTGACTGTATTCAGAAGGTTTCTCTTGTGTATGACTTCTTTCATGCCTGCAAGGAAGGATAATTGGCACATATAAAAGCTTTACCACATTCATTACCCTTTTGAATCTTTATATCTGAATGAGTCAATTTTACAATTAATTGTAAAATTTCAATTGGTCTAACTGTAAAGAGGAAAGACCTTAAGCTTTTGTCACTGTATTTACACTCATGTTGTTCCCTTTCATCAAGGGTTGTTTTGTGTCTTTGAAGATACCTGCATGATAAAACCTTTATTACATGGTTCACATTTATAGAATCTTTATCCTATATGAAAATTTTCACACACTTGAAGAGAACTGGAAGAACTCAGAGATTTACCATGACTATTGCATTCATAAATTTTCCTATATTGTGAGTCATACTATATTTGTTAAGTGAACTAGGACAAAGAGAAGTATTCACATGTTCCTAGTACTCATAGGGCTTTTAGCAATGTGAGTTTGTTAATGTATTAACAATGAAACTTGAAAGCCAATTACTTACGTACTTGAATCAAACTGAACAAGTTTACTCAGTGTGGGGACTACTACATACCTTCTAATTGTTCTGAGAAAGAAGGACGTTACATCTATCCATATCCCTATGCTCATATGGCTTATATCCAGAGTGACAAATGATATATCTACTAAGGGAAGAATAACAAACAAAAGTTTTTCCCATTGAATTCACATACTTTTACTTTTTGCTCCTCACAGACATGTGGAGTAGGGATTGAGGTCTCTCCACAACAACTGCCCCTTGACGTTTGACTCTAACTCCCTCTTTCACTAAACTTAGCAAAGTCACAAGTATAACAGTAACAGTAGCTTTACTATGGACTATTTGCTTATTAGAGGGTTTTAGACACTAATTATCACCTCTTTAATGCGTATACATTTTTTTAATATGAGCAGTATGAAAATAAATGGATTGGCAGGTCTACAGCATAGTTCTAATGAGGATATGATTCAAATGGTGATATCTGTTAAGACACTGTTTCCCTGTCTTCTTTCTTTAAAGAATGCCTTGAAAATGAAATTCACTTCATGATAATTGAAGTATACAGTTTTGTGAGAACTTAATATTCATCAATGCACATTAAGCTGTGCTTATTTAAACTGCTGCTTTTCTTTAAAATTTCCAGCACACATTATAATTTCTTCAGAGGCACATCTATATCAGCTTGCACATGAAAATTACCTTTCATGTCTTCTAGAACTTTGATAATGTTCTTCAGTATTATGGTCTTCCCAACTGTATCCTAAAATAGATTACCAGAAAATATATGGTATATTATTGAAAATTATGCAAAATTTAAGTTACTATCTTCAGTGAACCTTAGAACCATGCCTGATTTACTAACCTTGTTCTTCCTCTTTCTCAATCAAATTACAGAAGAGCATCAATAACCAAAGAGCAGTTGTCCCTCTATTTTAAAACATGAAGGAAAATTCAGTCTTACCTATAATAGTGAGGTTCCAGTAGGTCTCCAGCATCACATCTTTGTAGAGACTCTTCTGGGAAGGATCCAGCAATGTCCACTCTTCCTGAGTGAAGTTGACATGAACATCTTCATAGGTCACTGCATTCTATAATATCCCATACATATGTACAACAGAAAACATGATACTTAAAGCATTGTAAATGTATACTTCGTTGACAATATAGACATAGACATATGAAACAAAAGCAGAGCCTCCTTTCCAAAGCAACATATCCTTACATCCACGTTTTGAAGTCAAGGTATCTTTAAAATATACATATTGGCTTAACTCAACAGCTTCTACAATCAATTTTTTTTCTGAAGTTAAAAATCCCAAAGACAACACAATCCAGACTCTATGTGTAATATCCATCTTTATGTGGTCTATTTTTTATACTACCTTAACTGTCTCTTTAAAGACTTTATTTTAAAAAACTATTTGTTTATATAACTGTATATATTCCTTTTTTCCTCTCTTTCAAGCCTACTACATTTATACACACATTGTAAAGTATTTAAAGTCTTGTTCCATCTGAATCTGTCTTATTGTGAATCTATTGCTTTAAACTGCAGCATTTTAAGACTGAAACGGCCACTGTGGCTGCTGGCTCTGCCCACCTCAGCTTCCCAATATGGAGGTGGTACAGTTCACCACCAGCTCTGGGAGCCATCGTGGGTGTATGCTTTTATCCAAGCAGTATGTAGCCCAGAAACCTCTTTTTTTTTTAAATACTAGCAAAGGCTAAATCCATCACACAGCAGCATAATGTGCTGCTTGTAGACGCCTCATTCCTGCCATACTGTAGGTTAAGCACAAATGCCAGGAACCCGCCAGTAGCTCAAACCTGAAGGCTGCCGTTAGCTTGAGAGAGACAACTAGGAAACTGTTTTTACCTCTGTTTTAGAATCTTTTTTCTTAGGTTTTAGGTGGAAACTCTTGCCAACCCATTGAGCGCCATTTGTAGCTAGAGTTTTCCTGCCTGGCCCACAGTCAGGACAAATCTCTCTCACCCGCCAGTCCCACAGCTGCTCAGACCCAACCAAATAAACACACAGAGACTTATATTGCTC
The DNA here is from genome assembly GCA_902168405.1 of Peromyscus aztecus. Classification (NCBI taxonomy): domain Eukaryota; kingdom Metazoa; phylum Chordata; class Mammalia; order Rodentia; family Cricetidae; genus Peromyscus; species Peromyscus aztecus. Next base: position 7,469 of record CABHPQ010000437.1, read on the forward strand.
ACAAACTGTATGCCCATGGCAGGCTTCTTGCTAACTGTTCTTATATCTTAAATTAACCCATTTCTATTAATTTATAAGTTACCACATGGCTTGTGGCTTACCAGTAGCTTAACATCTGCTTGTCATGGTGGCAGCTCAGTGTCTCCTGCCTCAGCCTTCCTGTTCTCAGAATTCTCTTCTCTGCTTGTCCCACCTATACTTCCTGCCTGGCTACTGGCCAATCAGTGTTTTATTTATTAACCAATCAGAGCAACACATTTAACATACAGAACACCCCACAGCACTTAGACAGCCCTATTCCTGCAACTTCTCACACATCTCTCTCTTTGGTTACGTCTACTCCCTATATGCACCTAGCTCTCCATGGCAGATGTATCATAGCTTAGGTGGTCTCAATGCAACCCAGGCTTCATCCTCACAGCTTCATGCAATGAACTCTCACAGTTTCCTCACTGAGTTTCTGACTCTGCTAAACACAGATGCCTGCAACAATGCTGAAATGAAACTACAGACTAAAAATTCATGACCTGAAATTTAGATTCTTTCTTATTTCCAGGATCGGCACATCATGGGTGATTCTGCAAAGTCTGACTTCTTAATTGGGATAGACACTAACACCCTTGGATGACAGGTGCAACAGATTTTGCATTGAGTTGCTCCTGGGACTAGGAATCACTTTGCTTACTCCTTCCATAAACTGAAGGTTTGGCTGAACAGAGTCTTACCCTTAGGGCACCTTGTGAAGCTTTGATTGCAGAGCAAGAGCCTTCTATATAGTGGTGATAAACTCCTTGAAAATTCCTGCCTGTTTCAGCACTTGACTGCCATCTGAAACTACCTTCTCATTTTCATTTATTTCTGCCTCACTCGATTTTTTTCCACTGTAGACCTGAATGAGTCATCAGTAGTAACCATCCAACAGATTTTGACACTCCATTTAAAGAAATTAGCCCATTATTTTTTAATTCTACCTTATTAAATTGCCAGGTCATAGGCAGAATAAAATGACTTTTGAGCCAAAATATCACGCAAATGACCTCTAGCTTAATTTTTTTGGGAATCTATTTCTGACTGAAACCCTATGACCTCAACCTCCACTGTCTGCCATGACTCTCAACATTCTCATCTTCCTGATCCTACAAAAAAGTTCAATTATGTTTTATGTACAACTTTTTTTTTGGTTTTTCGAGACAGGGTTTCTCTGTGTAGCTTTTTGCCTTTCCTGGATCTCGCTCTGTAGACCAGGCTGGCCTTGAACTCACAAAGATCCACCTGGCTCTGCCTCCCAAGTGCTGGGATTAAAGGCGTGCGCCACCACCGCCCGGCTATGTACAACTTTCTATGGTTTTTGACACCTAATTTTCTGATATCTTCCACATTCCTCCAAAAGACAACATTCTCAGTTCTACCTAGCAACAAAATCACTTTTAGTGTTCCATTTTTTGTTCTAACTTGCTTTTATGTTGCTGTCCTTCAATCCTCTAACTAAAAGCATTCCAGGCAATGAATGGGTTTACTTGGCTGATCATATCAAAACACACTCCATCATTTTGGGAGTGTAGGATAGAAACTCAAGCCAATAACTGAAGATAAAACCCATGGGCAAACATAGTTTCCTGGCTTTCTCTCTTGCCTAGTCACTGCCTCATGCTCATATAGTTATCTTATCCAGCCCAGGCCCACTTTCTTAGAGATATTGCCATCTTCAGTGGAGAAGCCTTCCCACATCAATCGTCAATCAACACAATCTCTCACAGACATACTATTTTATGGCTATTACCAACAAAGCTGCTATGAACATAGTTGAGCAACTGCCCTTGTGGTAGGATGGAGGTGCATCTTTTGTGTATATGCCCAAGAGTGATGGTATAGCTGGGTTTTAAGGTAGACTGACTTCCAAATATCTGAGGACTACATATTGACTTCCACAGTAGCTCTACAAGTTTGTACCTGCATCAGCAATGAACAACTAACAATGAACAATGAACTCCGCTCAGGGAGCAGCATGTAAAGGAAACAGGTAAAGCCACAGAACACGTGGCGACATATAGATTAATAGAAATGGGCTGAGATTAAGTGTAAGAGCTAGTTAGTGGTAGGCCCGAGCTAAGGCTGAGCAGTTTAATTAGTTCCAGTTGCTCCACATCCTTGCCAGCATTAGTTGTCACTTGTGTTACGATCTTAACCATTCTGACAGGTGTAAGATGAAATCTCAAAATAGTTTTCATTTGCATTTCCCTGATGGCTAAGGATATTGAACATTTCTTCAAGTGTTTCTCACCCATTTTAGATTCCTATTTTGAGAATTCTGTTTAGATGTGTACTCCATTTTGATTGGATTATTTGGTTTGTTATCTAGTTTCTTAAGCTCTTAATTATCTTGAGTGAGGGAACCCAGAAGCACATAGATAAACATGGCATGTACTAACTTATAAGTGGATATTAGCTGTTCAGTAAAGATTAACCATAGTACAATCCAAAGATGCAGAAAGGCTAAGTAACAAGGATGGCTCTCTTTGGGAAGTAGAAATAGAATAGCTTTTGTGGGTGCATGGGAGGGGGTTGGGGATGGGAGCAGGAAGACTAAGGAAGAGATAGAGGGTGAGAATACAGGGATAGATGACTGGAATAGTGGAGCTTTTAGCAAGGGATATGGAAACTTAAGTGCAGTGCACACTTCCTGGAACAGTATGGAAAAATAGGGGGAAGAAAAGCTAAGAATAATAGGAACAGAAGGAAAGAATTCCCAAGTCAAAGGCCTAAAAAATACTTTCAAAAAGTCAATCAAAAAATTTTCCAACCTAAAGAAGGACACCCAGGGAAGAAAGCCCACAAAAATCAACTAAGCAGGGCTCGTGGAGGCTCACAGAAATTAAAGCAACAACCACAGAGCCTGCAAGGGTCTTTGCTAGGTCCTCTGCATATACATTGTTTGTGTAGCATGGTGTTTTTGTGGGACTCCTAAAAGTGGAAAGGGGTGTCTCTGACTCTTTTATCTGCTGTTGGGATCCTTTTCCTCCTAGTGGGTTGCCTAGTCCAGGCTTGATATTGGGTTTGTGTCTATTTTTATTGTTTTATATTTATTTTTATATGCTTGGCTGATATCCCTGGGATATTTGCTGTATTCTGAAGGGAAAAAGAGAAGTGGATCTGGGAGCAAGGAGGAGACTGAAGTGTGCTGTGTATATCTCTCTGTATAATTAAAATGCTGATTGGCCAGTAGCCAGGCAGGAAGTATAGTCGGGACAAGCAGAGAAGAGAATTCTGGGAACAGGAAGGCTGAGTCAGGAGACACCAGCCTGCCGCCCAGGGAGCAGCATGTAAAGGCAACAGGTAAAGTCATGGAACACGTGGCGACATATAGATTAATAGAAATGGGCTGAATTTAAGTGTAAGAGGTAGTTAGTGGTAGGCCTGAGCTAATGGCCGAGCAGTTTAATTAATATAAGCTCCTGAGTGATTATTTTATAAGCGGTTGTGGGGTCTGTGGGGCTGGGCAGGACTGGAGAAAACTTCAGCTACAGAAGTGGAGGGAGAGGAGACTGTAGTCAGGATGTATTGTATGAGAGAAAAATAAGTAAAACAAAAAGAGGAATGTGGACACAGTGAGGGAAGATTGAACCAAGGCAAGACTAAAACTCAGCAGGGCAAACACCAAATTCTGTAGCTGTCTCTCAGACACATGGGGCTTCATTCTTAAAGGTCTTAGATATCTCTAACCCTGCAACTGTTCATACATGTCTCTCCTTTGTTTCACTCCCTGTATGCAGTTCTCCATGACAGATGTCTCATAGCTTGGGTATCTCAACATCCTATAGTTTCAAAATACAATACAGGCTTCATCTTCAGAGAATCATGCAATGAACTATAGCAGTCTTCTCAATGGATTTCTGACTCTGCCAAACTTGAACAGGTCCCAGCAGAGGATGTAAGGAATTGGCAAGGGAAGAAGGCCATGGTGGTAGTCAGAATCTTGCAGTCTGACTGACTAGCAGTCAGAATGCTTCTTTATTTATACAGAATGTAGTAGCAGGGATAAGTTCATGTTGTTCCAAAATCATAGATAATATTTTTTGTTTTTGGACATGTATTTCCCTTCCTCTTGCTTATCTTTTAGTTACCTTTAATAAACTATGATAGAACAGAATTAACATTTCCAATCATTTTCCCTTAAGTTTTGACATCATTGATAAAGTTTTCATTTTTACTCATTAACCCATAACCCAATAAGAATCTAAAGGAATATGACAGCCTGTTCTCAGGCTGGTAGTACTAGTTGCTTCAAGGTTGCTAGGCCAAAACAAAATCTTCAAGCCAGTCTGGGCATACTGCCATGTCCAGAGCAGTGTATTATTAACTCTTAATTGTCAGAGTGCTCAAGAAAATTCCTCAGGCCAAAGCAACTAAAATTACTATTCTGGCATAATACAATGTTTAAATTTTATATATAGAATTTGTTTATATGTCTAATCCTGGCATTCTGTTGTTCTTTGGTCATATGTCATCACAGTGAACCTGCATGTGCTAACTTTTCTAAGAAAGGGAGGTCCTGAAATCTAATTCTTTTATCATCTATCCACTTTATACTTTGCTCATCAATATAAGTCTCTGTGTAGGGCAGAAGTAACTTAAGCTAATCTCACTTTGTTGCTGTATATGCCACATAGTTGCCTGAGTGTATAGTGGGAAGAGGCTTGAAATTTGAATTGTGGCCAGCTCCTCTAGCCCACCGAATCTTGTTGACCTTTTGAAGTTTACTTTCTTTTCAATATCTTGTTTCTGAGTAAGTACAGGGACAGATGTTTAAAGAATATCTCATAGCCTCTTAAAGAGACCTCTGGCTTCTTTATGTGTGTCACAACCTGCAAGGCATAAGGAAGACCTTCAAGTGATAAGGATATCTCCCCAAATGTGGAAAGGGTAGTACGCTCAGGACTTTCCTGGGAAAGCCTAGAAGCAATACTCCTGGGAGAAGGCATAAATGATTCATAAGAAATTTTCCATCAATCCAATATTCCCAAATTGTACAAATATTAAAAGTCTCCCAAGTATGCAACAGATAGAGATGAAAACCAAAGGTGGCACAGTGGCCATCATGTGGCTCAGCTTTGCTATTTTGCTGGCCTTATGACTTTTGCCATTCCCATCAGATATGACTGTGCCATCACAGATGAGTGCAACAGTGCTGAACTGAAACCATAGAGTAAGAATCCATGACCTTCAAATTTTGCATTTTTCTTGTTTCCAAAACCAGTACAACATTGATGAGCCACCAAGTTTGCCTTCTAAGTTGTGATGGACCCTGCCATGCTTGGACCAGAATTGCAGTAGGTTCTATGTGAAGTTGCTTCCTGGGACTAGGAATCACTTTGCCAATTCCTACCATAAATTGAAGATCAATCACTTTGCCAATTCCTACCATAAATCGACCTTCAATTTATGGTAGGAATTGGTTATGGGTTAATGAGTAAAAATGAAAACTTTACCAATGATGTCAAAACTTAAGGGAAAATGATTGGAAATGTTAATTCTGTTCTATCTGGGGTAGGTTTAGATGGATGGAGTCCTACCCTTGGGGTACCTTCTTATGATTCCAATGCAAAGCAAGGACCTTCTCTTCAATAATGCTAAACACCTTGAAATTTTCTACCTCTGTTTCACCACAGGACTGCCATCTAAAACTACCTAGGGCTGTTTTTATCTACAAAACAGATATTTTTGCAGAGATGACTGGCCACACTGGTGGAAGCCCATGAACTGTAGACTAGTGGCTGTGGAGCCCCCATGGGACTGGACTAGGCTCTCTGGATACGGAAGATGGCTATTTGGCTTGAATTGTTTGGGGGGCACCCGGACAGGGGGATCAGGATCCATCCCTGATGCATGGGCAGGCTTTTGGGAGCCCAATGCAGGTGGTGTGACGCCTTATGCAGCCTTGGTGAAGTGGAGAGGGGCTTGGACCTGCCTAGGCTCAGTGTGCCGGGCTCTGCTAACTCCCCATGGGAGACCTTGATTTGGGGGATGTGGAGATGTGGGGTGGATTGGGAGGGAGGGCTGGGGAGTGGGAAGGAGGGAGGAGATGGGATTTGTGGGTGGTATGTAGAGTGAGAAGATAATTTCTTAATAAAGAAAAATGAAAAAAAAATGATAAAAGGTAGACTTTTGAATCTACTCAGAAAAAAGAAATATGGATATGATAAGATAAAAACATAGATTATTGAATCTATTTTTTAAAAGGAACCACTTGTTTTAAATAGGATAAGTAATAAAATTTTTTTGTCTGAATTTTGTCAAATGTTAATGGACTGGTCTTTGTTAATCTGTCAAATGTTAATGGACTACACATTGTCATTATAATTCTTGACTGTATATATTGTATATACTTATTGTATATACTTTTTCTTATATTAGTTATAACTTTTTAAATTTTAAACAAAAAAAGGGGAAATGTGGTTGATATATATTGTGCACCCCAAAAAACTTATCTGGGGTCAGAGAACAGAACAGCCACTAGATAGACATAGAAACCAGGCATGGTGACACACACCTTTAATCCCAGCACTTGAGATCTCATGTCTTGCTTGGGAAAGCCACATACCTTTAATCCCAGGAAGTGATGGCAGGAAGCAGAAAGGTATATAAGGCATGAGGTCCAGGAACTAGAGGTCTCTTTAAGCTTTTAGGCTTTTAGTAGTATTTCACCTGAGAGCCATTTGGGTGAGGACTCAGAGGCTTCCAGTCTGAGGATTCATGGAAATGGGATTGGCTGAGAAGTTGGCAAGGTGAGGTTAGCTATTTGCTTCTTTGATCTTTCAGCATTTACCCCAATATCTGGCTCCCATGTTTTTTATGTAATAAGGCCCTTTAGAAATTCATGTACCTACAATTTTCAGTAAGTGATTAGGATAATTTAAGACTATTTGGTATTGCTATGTTTTCTGGGAATTTGCATCTTCTGTGTATATTTTCTCTTATTAATCAAACTTTCTCTTCTTTCCCCCCCTGGTTTTAATATGTTGTACTGGGTAGATTTAACTATAAAAAAGGCAGTAGGTGTGAAGATGGCAGTGGTGTGTGACTTGAAATGGCAACTACTCAGTGAAAACCTTGCTGATTCTTCAATTGCAGTTAGAATGAGTGGAGGGTTTCTTTTTCTTTTCTTTTTCGGTTTTGCGAGACAGGGTTTCTCTGTGTAGTTTTGGTGCCTGTCCTAGATCTTGCTCTGTAGACCAGGCTGGCTTTGAATTCTTGAACTCACAGAGATCTGCCTGGCTTTGCTTCCCAAGTGCTGGGATTAAAGTCATGCGCCACCACTGCCTGGATGGTTTCTTAATTATAGCAAAAATTTAGCAGTTTGAATCCTCTGGAGAGGGTGAATTTTTGTTTTATCAAGTAAAAACTATGGAATTTGCTAACATCTGTGGTAACTGATCCACTTTTAACTATAGTATTCTCCATTGTCTCTGTCAGACTATTGCTTAATATGTCAAGTTCAAATCCGGAAATTTTACTAAGGAACTCGTCAAAAGAAATTTATGTCAAATATGAGGCTGATTTTCCTCCTTAATTTCTTCTGTAGGCTCTTCAAGTTTATGTGTTTATAAATAACACTTGCAGAGAAATATTTTATATTGGAAATATCTTTGCCAAGGAGTCAGTTAAGTAGCAAGCTATACTGCAAATCTTAGTAACACATTTTTCTCAGTAAACATTGAGCAAAGGCCCAATTATTCTGTCTTCAAATGTATTTATTGTATTTAATCTCTGTAGGCCTACTATGACAAAAGAAGTGATGATTGTATTGATACTGAAACAGTTTTGAGAAAATAAACTAACACATTAAAAAAACATTTCATTTTTTTCTGTCCCACTTGTTTCTTTTTCACTATAGACGTGAATGAATCATCAGTAATAACCATCCAACAGAATTATTACTATTTCTAAGAAATCAGCCCATTAGTTTTTAAATCCACGTTACTCAATTTCCCAGGGAATAAAGACAATAAGAACAAGCTGGGGCCAAAATATTATGTAAAAGACCTCTAGCTAAATTTTTCATGGAGTCTATTTCCCACTGAAAACCTATTTTCTGCATTACTTGCAACACTTCTGCTGTGGAATAATCTTTTTGTACACTGTGAAGATTTGGCACTCAGATTGGCTTAAAAAAGGTTTAAATGTCTAACAGCTAGGCAGGTAGAGGTTAGGTAGGACTTGCAGACAAAAAAAGAACATGGAGAAGAAAGAGGCCAGAGTCACCAGCCAGATACAGAGGAAGCAGATGAACTTGCTGTGCTGAAAAAAGGTATTGCCACAGGGTAGAGCATAGATACAAATATGGGTTAATTTAAGTTGTAAGAGCTGGTTAGTAACAAGCCTAAGCTATCTGCCAAGCATTTATAATTACTAAATCTCTGTGTAGTTAATTTGGAGTGGGTTGGTGGGACAGAAAACTCCACCTACAAATTATGGAATTCTCTTTCCCTCTCACCCTGTTGGCCACCAGGCTGAAAGGGGAAAGAGGTAGGAGTGACAGAAAGCTTTGTACACAGTCCATGAGCAGAAACGGAGAGAGCCTTCTGGGAGACAGATTTCAGTGAATCAGCTCAATTTTCTTCCAGACTATAAGGATATAGGCATGCTCCTATCACAAGGCTTAGTATGTGACAGTAGGGTCCTATAACAGAGTTCCTAGAGCAAGTCTTCTTAGCAAGGAGGGGTACTAAACCAGTACAGCTGCCAGCAGAGGTCTATTGCTCAATATATAAAATAAGCAGTTAGAGGCGTTAAGGTAGGTGGTGAAAGGCAGAAAGTTAACAACATATTGAACATACTGTAGCCAGGGTGGACTGAGCATTTCTTCTTAGCTGTATCTCCTCTTTAAGAATATTTCTATGGGTTAGCATGGACTGGGAGGTCTGCAATAGCTGTTGAGAAATATGAACATCAGCAGAGAGATACTTAATATAACTGTTTTCCCATGACTCCTGTTCTTTATCTTTCATTCCAGGAGTCATCTACAATAATGGTGAGATGGTTATTTAGGTGTTGAAATAGGAATGACATCCTTGGTTGGGACAGTCCATGGATCCAATCTCATTGTTTTTCTTGTCCTAATAGGTTTCCTCAAAGGAAACATGCCAGTGGTGACTGTTGGGTTGAGAATTAGGGGGTTAAACGGTGGCAGGACAGCCCTATAATATAATAAAGACTGCCATTAAAATAGCAGAGGAGGTGGGAGGGCATATGACTTGGGCAATGGCCACCAGGTCATGGGTGTCCCTTCAGGAGAGTTTGTTGTTCTTCAAGGGATGGAGTTTCTTCCATCTTCTCTGTCCCTGACCAGAGAGTGAGAGATGAGCCATCTTTATGGTTGGGGGTGTGTTGTTGGACATTTCTGGCTGGGATTCAAATAGGCCTTGGTTGGTCCTTTCTGTAGGAAAAAAAAAAAAACAAAAACAAACCACAAGCAAAGAAACCTCTTCCTGCTATGAGGAGGTGAGGTCTCTTCCATATTCCATTCCTGGGGTAAGGCCATCCATCATACCAAGATGGGAGGGTGTTTGAAGTTTTTGTAGATATAGAATATTTTTAGGGTGGCCATTGTCATTGCTAATTGTATTGCTAGAGGTGTAGATGGTCATTTTTGTTTTTAAGTTGACCTTTATTAGTTTTTCTTTTAATTTTTAAATTTAGGACAGGTTATGTGAGCCATTCCCTGTAACAGGTAAGGACTGAGGGGCACTGGGAGAACCTGGCAGCAGGTCTAGCTTTGATGTGTTAAATAGGCATCTCAGCCTCTTGTTCTAGATATATCTATATCTATATCTATATATAGATATAGATATATCTATATCTATATATATATCTAGATATCTATATCTATCTATCTATCTATCTATCTATATATATATATATATGGGACAGGAGGTAAAGTTAAAATTAGCTTTTATTAAAATTTTAAATATTGACCAAGATGAAATCTTGTCAGAGCCATCATCTGGAAACCTTTTAGCTGTGTGGCTTTGATATAAATTGTTGGGGCTTATATGGACAAAACCCATATTTAATCATACCTTTTTATAAGGCTTTGTTATTATATTTTAAGAAGTATAGCTCCCAGAGTCCTAGGAAGTTACCTGTTACTTGGGTAGGTGTTATCTTTTAAGAACTACAGCTCCCAGAATTCCAGGAAATTACCTGGTCTCATTAGACATTGGTGTTAGTGAGTTGTTTGTTTGTTTACCTTACCTATCTAGCCGCTGTTATGGGAGCAGGGATGATGCCTTCCATAGCTGCTTCCAGGTGAGCTGAGGAATATGTTGTCAGGGCCCAGGAAGGCTGAGAGGCTTAATCAAAGGCTTGTTTGTAAGAAGCATCTGATTAGTTGTTCCAGGTGAGGGGGAGGGAGCACTCATATCAGCGGGACTGGTTTATATTAGCATTTAGTAAGTCCAGAGCTCAGGAGTTTGTAATTTATAGGTATTTTTTGTTTTGTTTGGGTTTTTTTTTTGGGGGGGGGGGAATGGTGATTGTCAGCCAGGTGGAACTCTGTTAAGATACAGGCTGGGCAGAACTTAAAAGTTTAAAGAAAAAGAGAAATCTTACATTTGGAACTCTTTTTGTTGGATTTGTTGACAGATGGATGCAAGCCTTATGATTTTGATTCCTGGAAGCTTATATGAATTTTAGTTTACTAAAGGAGATGAAAGTTTTAGATATATTAGTATTATCATTATACTGAAATCCACATTATAGAAAAGGCAGTTAACTGGTGTCTGTAAAACAGCTGGAAGAGATTTACATCTTGGTGTCATAGCAAAGGCTATGGCTTTGGGATAAAAGGCATGAACATTTTTTTTATGTCCAGAGAATCAGTTACTGATTGAACAGAGATGTCTTTAGTCCAATGAGAAATATCTAAGTCTATATTTAGAGGATAACTAAAGGAAACTTAAACTTTTGTGGTTGTTGTTGTTGTTTTTGGTTTTTTTGAGACAGGGTTTCTCTGTGCAACTTTGGAGCCTGTCCTGGAACTTGCTCTGTAGACCAGGCTGGCCTCGAACTCACAGAGATCCACCTGACTCTGCTTCCCAAGTCCTGGGATTAAAGGTGTGTACGGCCGCTGCCACCCTCCCTCTCCCCTCCCCCCTCCTGGTGGAAACTTAAACTCTCGAGCTTGTGACTAAACAATAAATAGTCCGTATTTCTAGAGCTAGATTAATAGCTTGTGAGAACTATTAATTCTTTAAAATTAATTCTTTAAAATTAATTAAAACTATTAATTCTTTAAATTAAAGCTAAAACTTTGAGCTTTTAAAGTCTTAATATCATAATACCATAGGAAAGGAGAGAAATCTGAAACATTTTTTATATACCTTAAGCCATTTTTATATCTTTATAAATTGTATCCATCCAAGTATCTCCAAAACATCTTTTTTAGATCCTCACAATCCAGGTCTTGATGTCCTCAGACCTTTATAATTTGTATTTATATAACTTAATAACTTGCAATTAATTACTTGCATTTAAATACTTAAGTCATTTTTTATCATAATTTAAGCTTTTACATCTTCAAACTTTTACAACTTGTATTTATATACCTTAATATACCTTCTTAGACCTTAAGAAATTTGTTTAGATCTTCACAACTTAAGGTTTAAACTTTACATCCTTTATAGATTTATAGATTTTTTAACTAAATCCAATAAAATGAACTTATAAAGCTAGAGGTGCAGAATGTTTATATAAATTAAGTTTAATTTTTTTGATGTTTCATTTTTAGTGTCTGTGTCAGGAGGTTTAGTCTGATAAAGAACATAGAGAGGCTTTTAAACATGCTTGAATTTAGGGAAGGGGAGAGCCAGATCCCAACTCTAGAAACAACTTTTTAATAAAATAGGGCATCAAAAAAATCCTTAATGTTATCTATACCGAAAGGATATGTAAGCTTTTGTTAACCTGAATCTAGTGGCCAGAGGGCTCAGGTATATTCTGAGGTCCCGCAAATAAGGAGTAGCCATGTGGTGACTTGCAAAGACAATAAGAGACAAAGATATTTAACCCATCTTTGTTTTTGATATATTTAAATGACATTTATGGACATACCAGAATGCACAAACAGATGAATAGACAAACTGTTAACAACACAGTTTTTTTGAGAAATAGACAAACAAAAAGTTCCCATGAGAGGGATATTTCTTTGTGAATTATATAGATTTTTAATTTTGCCTGATGGGCATCCTATAGATTTTGAATAAAAGAGAAAAGTTAATAGAATAACTTTAAGATATAGAAAAAAGGAATGTTAGTGGGTCTTTAAGGCTTTGTAGTCGGGATTGTAGTTTTTGGGAGGTGGTAAAAGGCAGCATGGTGGAAGTGTCCTGCACCCAGTGGCTGCTGGCTTGCAGAGGAAAGGTGAGGTTTCCCTGGGAGGGAGGCAGTGCAGTGGATTGTGGGAGAGTTCAGCAGGCCTGGTATTAAGCAGGTTGTGCTACCAAGAGGGTGCAAGGTGGTTTGGCACATTTTGGTACTATCTCCCCCAGCCCCTTTTCCCACAAGGCCATCTCAGCCATGGGAGTGGGGAGCAGTCTCCCATGGACCTCATCCCTGGCCTCGTCCATCCACCACCCCCATCCATCCATCACCCGCTGCCATTGGAGCTACCGGGCATGGGGTGAGTGCGCTTAATCTGTGATGGCCCAAGCAGTGGCTCATGTGGGCCTCCAGCTGCACTCACAGTGAGACAAAAAGCCGCCACCCCTCAAGTAGGCTGTCTACAAGCTGCAGTTGGGACACGAGTTCAGTGTGGCTAGGGACTCACACCCCTGGTGCAGGCTGTACTGTGGTGGCGGGAGAGCACAGTTTTTGTTTTTGAGGCAGGGAGCTGGGGAGGGGTAGAGGCCTCTCCTTGCAGGGCAGAAAGAATCTGCAGCTGCAGATGTTGCAGGGGCAGGGGTGAGGGGCAGGAACCTCTCCATCTGACTTATACATTGTAACAAACGTATGGACAGGAAATTTATGTAGTTTAGGGACAGAAAGCGCAGTGACAGGGACCCAGCCTGCACCCCAGCAGGGCTTTAGATGGGCCCCATGAGCAGGCTGCCGGTACATGGCAGCCTGGACAGGGGCTCCATTTGCCCTGTTCACACGGAACGTGGACTCTGCACCGCCCAGATCACAAGAGGGAGGGAGTCTCTGCTTAGCCCCTGCTCGAACAGCAGGGCTTCCAAGAGATAGGCTCTGTTCTGTGCTCACTGGCATGTCAGTCAAGACAGGCTGTACTCCTGTGTGTTCTTATGTGAAGAATTTCCCATTATAGGAAAGAGAGGAAACGCTATCAGAGGCATTCAACATTCCTGAGGCAATTTAGCCCAGGGGGTTGAGTCGTTCTAACAAGCTTAAGCCTGTCTGCAGATTTGAGAGGTTGGCAGCTGCCCTAGTGGCATTTAACTGGCTGCTGCATTACCAGGTTTTATACAAGAGAGAAAAAATAAAGGCCTTTGTTCACGCCCAGTTGGCCTATCAAGGTCCAGAAATCAGGTAGAAGACCTTTAGTCAATTTCAGAGAGTTGCCCTGACCAAAAGACTTCAGTTGCTGACTGACCTTAATCCAGGCCTACAAAGGAGGTACAAAGGAGAGAAAGAAGAGAAGGAGATTGCTGGTCCTCAAATTGGGACAGCCAAGCTAAAGAAGCCGATACCATGAGGGAAGGGGTGCTCACCAATTCTTGCACTTTCCAGAAATTGCTGTTCTCAGGTGCCATCTGTGAGGGTCCACTTTCCCTCTCAGCCTGTTGGCCACCAGGTCAAGAGGGGAAAGAGGCAAAAGGGTGTTGCAAGTCCTGGCCACTCCCTCAGCTACATTATCACACATGTGATATCCAATAGCCAAGCAAAAGGCTTAGTCATCCCAGGGCCTTATATCCTATGTAATCCATGCACTCTGTGATCACGTAATTTGCACACAGAGTGATGAAGTAATCTATGTGCATGCATGGTGTAACTACATAAGCCCATATGTGCATGTGCGGGGGAACCCATAAAAGCAGACCACGCATACCCCTCCCCACTTCTCCTTGCATGACCATTTCCATAGGCCTAAGCACCCCCTTCTGTTTCCTTTCCCTAATAAACTCTTATAGTGGGTTTTGTTGTACCTCATGGCTTTTCTTGCATAGTAAACAGTGCCACTTAAGGAATAACATTAGTGCCACATAATAAACAACAAAGGGATAACAGAACACTTTTTGCACAGCCCATGAGCACAAACAGACACATCCCTCCAGGAGACAGATTTTGGTGAATCAGCTCAATTTTTTTTCCAGTCTGTAAGGGATAGGATTGGAGAGCCTTCGGACAAACCCTAATTTTCATTAAGTGGCATGGTCCTATCACAAGGCTTAGTATGTGACAGTGGGGTCCTACAGCAGAGCTCCTAGTGCAAGTCTCCTTAGCAAGAATCTGTGCCAAGAGTCAAGCTAAAGGGGGGGGAGGGAGCTGGAGGAGCTGGAGGAGAGAAGAGGGAAATCTGTGATTGGTATGTAAAATAAATAAAAAATTTCTTAATAAAACACACACACACACACACACACACACACAGAGTCAAACTAAAGATGAATCAGGTATCTGGTTTAGAGACAGCTTTTAGATAAGGTCAGTCCTCCAGGTTCAGGGACATTCTTCAGATAAGGTTGGGTAGAGAGCAAGAAGCTTTGCATGAGGGAGGGAGCTCCATGTTGCTGCACTAATGAGATAAACTGCCAGGCCATGGGGGAGGCTGTGACCCTGACTAGCCAGCAATGTCTTCCAACATAAATGGCATTCCAACAAGGGGCACGAATTTCCACATAAAACCTGAGAAAGCTTTAAAAAAGGTTCCAAACACACAAAAATAAAGCCAAATGTGGCTTGCTAGTCTCACAGTCTCATGCCAGCCACAGCATAGAGATGTACCTCCCAGCAGCTACCTGTGGGATGAAGCCAGCTGCCAGCTGCCATGTCCTAGCTCCAGCTTAAGATTCATCTCATTTTTTATTTATTTTACATACCAATCACAGATGTTCAATAAAGACAGATCCAGATAAAGAAACTTCTAAACAGGTTACAGTGTGTTTAAAAGTGTACATAAGCTTGAGAAGGAAAAGAGAAAGCGTATAGACAGTCATAGAAAAAAGAATGGTTTAAAAATAATAAAGTCCTTAAGACAGGAGTAAAGTAATATAAAAGCAAAAAGCCACATAAAGATGGAAAAATACATGGAAAGTCTGGATCCTGTGTTGTCTTTAAATTTTTTGATTGCTGATAAACAAGTGATAGCTGACAAGACACACTGGATTATGGAGGCTGCTGGATTAAACCAACCTAGACATTTAAAAAATGTCTTGACTTCAAAATGGAAGTCAAAAGATGTGCTGTTTTGAGGAAGAGGTTATGGGTTTTTTCCCATAGAAAACGAAAGGTTGTAGATTCATTCAAGGTTGAAGATGTTCAGGTTTGATTGAGGAAGATCCCCTGAAAATCCTGGCTACAAACATTAAAAAAATAAACCTACAAAAACTACAAGCCACGTGATGTATATTTTACCTGCTCAAACATAAAACAGAAAATTCTTTAGCTGACTTGTGTACAATGCACAGTCTATACTTGTATTAATGCAGATATGTATGTTACCTTTAAAAGTTTATGTATTTTCAGAGCAAGGGGACCAGACACCAATAAAAGTGGGTGGACCAGGTGGTCCAACAACTGAAAACACCTCTGTTGCAATTTTCTCAAAGTTCTGCATCCAGAACAGCTTCAAGGCTGCTGGTTGAGATCATCTAGCCTCACAGACTACTCCAGCCAAGACTTAACCATTATCCTGATTTTTTCAAGGTTCCCCCAAAGAGGCCAGCACCCCTAAACAACAGGAAGCAGTATAGAGAAAACAACATCCACATTCCCAGAAGGATGGATTACGGATGTTTGTCGTCATTGGGGTGGTAGTGGTGGTGGTTACAAGTTGCTATTGGTCATGGTCAAGAAAAAAGCTAAACAAAAAAGTTAGATTCAAAGATCTCTTTCCAAAAAAAAGTAGGGGATATAAGAATGATAGAAAAACAGTTAGATTGTTGAATCTACTTTAATCCAAAAAAAAACAACCATTAATCTCAAAATGTCTTTCATTGGTATGGATTTTAGTTTATTGATACAAATTTAAAGTTATTTTTGTTATAGTGTATTATGCTTCTACTCTTATTTGAGGTATTGTGCTTTATGCAACTCATTAAAAGATATAATGTGTAATTAAGAAATATAGGTTAGTAGTTAGTCATCTATAATAATCAAACTTGTAGTCATGTATATTTTCAAGGTTAAACAGATATAATTAGATAGAGAGATGGTCTTCAAACACTTCAAAGAATATGGCATTTAAAATATTTTAATAACATAGGGCTTTTCTTGACAGTGAGACACATCCGCTTCTGGCAGCACTTCGGAGAAGATAACTAGTATTGAGGAAACTCCATATGGAGTTTTCTTTATGGCGAAAGCTAGTCAGTGGGCAAAAAACTGTCTTTGCCTCAGTTGCTGGCAGTATACTGTCCAAACTGGACTAGATGGACTCAAAAGAAAGCAGCTGCCAAACTTTGCCAAAACAAGGTAGGACAGTCCTTCAAAATTACCTGCTTCTCAGAAATGTCTGTCAGATATACTGGCCTATAGGCCAAAAATGGATGCCCCAGTGGTGAAGAGGAACTTCGGGTGACTGTCCAGGCAGCCAGATGTTCCTGTCATTAGGTAATATTACATCCTTCTGGGGTCTTCGATGGAGTTAAAGACCAAATAGTTAAACTTATAATTTTCCTTAGCTATGATAAAAAGTAAATTAAGTATACAATTTTAAACTCACAAAGATAAGATAGATAATAGAGTATTTTCTCTAAATTTGCCAAATACAAATGGACTGGATATTGTAACTGCAATTCTTACTTGATAACTGTTTTGTTATATATAGTTTTACTCTTAAAGTTAAACCTTCCTTTTTAATTAGACAAAAAGAGGAAAATGCCATGGAATAATCCTTTTGTACACTGTGAAGATTTGTCACTCCCATTAGTTTAATAAAGGGCTTAATGTCCAATAGCCAGATACAAGTTAGGCAGGACTTGCGGACAAAAGAGAGTGAAAGGAAGACAGAGGGCTGAGTTACCAGCCAGACATAGAGGAAGCAGGTGATGAACATGCTGTTGGGGTGGGGAAGAAGGGTGTACTACCACATGGTTGAGCATAGATGAGAAATATGGGTTAATTTAAGTTGTAAGAGCTAGTTAGTAACAAACCTAAGCTATCAGCTAAACATTTATAATGAATAATAAGGCTCAGTGTGGTTATTTGGGAACAGGCTGGTGGGGCAGAAAACTCTACCTACCCACTGCCATATTCCAAGTCCTACAAGAACAGCTGATTAAGTAGCACAAATTGCTAAATGGTCTTATTAACAATAAAAAAACAAACAAACAAACAAAAAACCCAGAGCCAGATATTAGGGTGAAAGCTGAAAGATCAGAGAAACAGAACAAGCCAGCCAGTAGTTCTTACCTCTGTGAAACCCTCAGTCTAAAGAGAGTGAGTTTGGCCAGACAGTGGTGGTGCACGCCTTTAATACCAGCACTTGAGAGGCAGAAGCAGGTGAATCTCTGTGAGTTTAAGGCCAGCCTGGTCTACAGAGTGAGATCCAGGACAGGCACCAAAACTACCTGGAGAAATCTTTTCTCGCAAAACCAAAAAAAGAGAGTGAGTTTCTGTTTTCTCACGCCTTATATACCTTTTTCTGCTTTGCCATCTTACTTCCTGGGATTAAAGGTGTGTGTACTCCCCAAGCAAAGGCATGAGATCTCAAGTGTTGGGATTAAAGGTGTGTGCCACCATGTCTGGCTCTGTTCCCAGTGTAGCCTTGAACTCAGAGTCCAGTTGGATCTCTGTCTCCGTGTGGAGCGATAGGATTAAGGATGTGTGCACCACTGTCTGGCTTCTATGTCTAATCTAGTGGCTGGCTCTGTCCTCTGTTCCCCAGATAAGCTTTATTGGGGTGCACAATATATCACCACACAGCTAATTAAGTTCTGTGTGAAGCTTTCTATGATTTTTGCCATCTAAAGTCCTGATATCTTCAACATTCCTCCAAAAGTCAACATTCCCAGGTACTTTGCAGCAAGAAAATCACTTTTGGTGTACCACTTTTTGTTCTAACTTGCTTGTTTCTGGCTGTGATTAAATTCTCTAATCAAAAGCATGTCAGGTAATGAACAGGTTTATTTGGCTGATAGTGACAGATCACAACCCACATTAGGATAGGAACTCAAGGTCACGGCTGAAGGCAAAAACCATAGGGAAACATTGTTTACTGGCTTTCTCTCTTGTTTGGTCACTTGTCTCATTCTCGGCTAGCTCTCTTATCCATCTCAGACCCACTTGCTTAGGGTATTGAAACCTCAATGGAAGAACCTTCCCATGTCAATCATCAATCAATACAATTTCTAACAGACAGCAACCAGCCATTCCGATGGGGGCATGCATTCAACTGATGTTACCTCAGATGATTCTAGGCTGCATCTTGTTGACTGGTGGAGCCAATTAATACAAACAGACAATAATATATGAGAAGGTTTTAAAAATCCAAAACCAAAGTATTAACCATATCAATCATTTAAGCAGCAACAACCCAAATATGAAGATAGCAACAACTAGAAAACAAAGATATGCCAAGAAACGAGGAGAGACAAGGCTCTAAGATCAAGAAAATAAAACTATCTCCATAGAAAGTTTCCAAACCAACAAAAACTCAAGGAACTCATAGCAAAATATAGTAAATTTTCTGAATACAAAAATTGGCGAAGGTCTATCATTATCTACAGAAACAACAAAATTATTAGATGATAATTAGTAAAATCAACAAAATAAGTGGTGTTTGGGTGGGAGCTCCACCTCAACCCCTGGTACACTGGCATCCATATACCCAAAGAGTCTGGAATGTTCTGGTGGAAGATCCACTTCAACTCCCCTCCCTCATCTCTCTCACCAAACCTGCCCTTTAAAGCCTGCCAAACACAGCTCCTCCCCTAGAGAGGCTCAAGACCACGCCCACAGGGTATATAAGCTGCATCCCAGAAAACAGACACATAGTTTTGTGGTCTCTGTGGGGCCAGAGAATCACCTGGGAATGCTTTACTAATTTACCTGGGCCTTTTTCTAATTTGGTCTGATTTGGATTGCTGTGTTGGTGGAAAGGTTTATGGGGTGAAAAACCTATCAAGTGGCACCACTGTAAGAGAGTATTACAACTCTGGGGGGGGGGGCGGTAAGGTATCCTGACTGCTTGGGGAGTCAGGCTATACCTTGAACTGCTAGGACAGCTCTGGTGACTGGAGCTGCAATGGGACAGCTCAGCTCTGGAGGAAAAGGTATCCTGACTGTTTGGGGAGTCAGGCTATACTCTGAGTTGTGGTACAGTGGGGGATGGTCACCCCACAGGATATAGCAATCATGCTCCTCTCCTGGAGAACCACTACAGCCGAGCTTTGCTCAGACCCCACTTAAGGGGGCTTCCCAGCAGAGCTCTGCTCCTTCTCTGGACCAAGATATTGCTTCTTTTGCTTCACTCTGCTAAAGGGGAAACTCCTGCAGAAATGAAGCAATCTCTTCCATTGAAAAGTTGTTACTTTTTCTGCTCCACCTTGCTCACTCCCCTAAGAAGTCTCAGTAAGGTTCTTCTGTTCAGCTCTGCCTTGCTCAGCCTCCTAAGGGAACGTCTCTGAATGGTTTTTTTCTGCTCAGTCCCCTAAGGGACATCTTAGCAAGGTTCTTCTTCCCTGTGCCGGCAAATGAAGATCTTCATACCTAAGACTCTTTTAAGATATTTATTTGGGAAGGAGGAGTCTAGGACAGTGGCTGCCTCTACCAGGGTGGAAAAGAACAGTCAACAACTGAACAGGCAGGGTGGTTTATATAGGGTTTCTTATGGGCAGAGTTTCTCCAGGGAGATTTTTCTGTTCAGGGATTGGTTAGTTTTTCCTGCTCAGGGATCGGTTAGTTTCATTGGTCAGGGACAAAGATGGCCCTGATTTCAGAGCCAAACTGTTTCTTTCACTGGCCTTTCTTAGCTTTTCTAAGGTCAGGACATATTTCTTTCACTGGCTCTGATTCTAGGGACAAAGGGTGTTTCTTTGGCACTAGTTTCAGAGTCAAGGTATGTTTCTTGGGTTTTGGGTTTGGGGATAAAGTGTTTCTTTCACTGGCTCGTGTCCCAGATGTAGGCTGTGTTTCTTTCACTGGACTGAGTTCCAGGGTCAGGGTGGGTTTCTTTAGCTGGCCCTTTTTCCCTACAACCACTGACAAAATGAAACACAAAGACATACCTACAAATATATCACGGTCCTTTAAACAAGAACTACAAGATTCTACCTAAAATCTAAATCCAAGAAATCACTGGCCAACATTCATCCTGCGCATTCTAGCTCTCTCCTTTGCTAATAATAGAAAATTGATTGTTTAAGGAGGGCTGTTTAAATGGAGAGTTTCCCCTGAAGCTTTCTAATGTTTTAACATTATAGAAAACAGGTTTGACTACTAAAAGGATCTCATTTTCTCGTGATAAAGAAAAGGATGTTTGTTAGGATCACTTGAAAACCATTTTGTTTCCTATGATTGATGATTGGGTGTAAGTCTGTATTAGAGGAAATGAAAACTTTCCAAACCAAAAGGAAGGTGACAGATTTTTAAAGCAACAGTGTATAGTTTGTAATATATACCTAAACCAACTTGTTTTGTTCTTATTGTTTTATAAATCACAAGAAATTTTGAAAACAAGCTTATCCCCATTGTTTTGTGTATGTTTGTGTGTGAGAGAGAAATTCTTCCCTATGTGCAGGTGACACACTAGAGATGAGGCTGTCGGATCCTCTTGATTTGGAGAAGCAGGTGGTTATAAGCCTCCCAATTTGGGTGTGGGAATCTGAACTCAGATCATGCCCAAGAAGAATTTGTGCTGAGCTGCTCAGTACCATAGTATTTATAACCAATAAACTAAATGTCTTTCACAGGTAAACAGCAACAGCAACAATAACAACATAACCTAAATAAAGAAGTAAATAAATGATCCTTGGGAACATGATGCAATAATATTAAGATGTTGTGAATGGTTAAATTTGCAGCATGAACTGAATACAATCAAAGGAAATTTTCAACAATATATATAACAGGAAAGTTGATTACAAAGCTACAAGCAAAGTAGAAACATTCAGAATGTTCAATGGGATTGTGAAAAAAAAACAGTTCACACATGAATACAATGTGACTTCTATACTTACCACAGAGCTACAACAATCTCAATGTGTATAATATTTGTGAAAGAATAAAGGGATGGAGAGAAAAAGCCAAGAACAAAAGCAGTAAAATACAGTCAACCTTTTTTTTTTTTTTTTTGGAGACAGGGTTTTTCTGTGTAGTTTTGGTGCCTGTCCTGGATCTTGCTCTGTAGACCAGGCTGGCCTTGAACTCACAGAGATCCGCCTGGCTCTGCCTCCCAAGTGCTGGGATTAAAGGCATATGCCATCACCGCCCAGCTACAGTCAACTTTTAATCATAAGGCCAAAGGAAATTCGGCCAGGAAAAGTGTGATCTTAACCAATGTTACCCAACTACCTATGATTCTATATGTATAGAAATTAAATAAACAGACTTTACAACTCCCACTAAATTAACTCAAACTGACCTTTAAAGTGTTATGTTTCTGACCCTCCAGCTACAGATATTTCTTCCAAAGATTGGCCCCATGCTCTAGAGCTCTCTCTGTAAATAGAAGTGATCTCCTGCTATGGCTCTGCAAACTCTCATGTCCCCTTGTGGTTTCTGGCAAATCCAGCCCCACTGATTCCCACACACAAAACAATGTAGAAGAATAACTTAAGGTCTATTTCCTGCCACATGGATTATGGCACAAGATGTGGAATCTGCCCTCTCCACCAACCCAACACCATGCACACCTGAAAGACTCCTACAGCTCAAGAAACTCCTTTTCTTCCCAGGAATTTCCCTGAATCATTCCATTGTGACTGGAGGTAGCAGAAATTTAAATACATTCTAATTATGTATTATTGAAGGATGATCCCTATCACCTCTTTCTACCAGTTTCAAAACTACTTGTAACATTTATAAAACAAACTTGAAGTGGAATACAAGGTTGAGAACTTCTAGAAACCAGACCTTCAGTTTTCCAACCTGTCGTCCCACTGCACACCTAAAGCAATACTTGTGTGTGCACATTAGACAGTGATATTACAACCATCAAAGCCTCCCATAGCCATCAGAACCTCTTCCTCACAAGGGAATCTACACAACAGGGAAGTTCAGAGGCCATGGGCCACTGCACAGGTTGGTCACCGCATGTATCAACAAAACCACACGATGGCTCGTGGTCCATCCCAGCCCCAGCACCTCTGACAGTTCAGCAGACTTGTTTCTCCTTGTCCGGGGACAGTGGCCCCACACTCACCATGACATGGCTTGTGGTCTCCCTCACAGCTACCTATAGCAGAAGCAGAGAATCCTGGGAAGAACCTGAAAGCTAACTCCCACTGGTATTCCTGATTGCTAAATCTTTCTAGAATGCCTCATTAGCTAGGACAACCCAGCTGGGCCTCACAACATTAGCAGCTCCCCTACTGAGTGAGCAGCGATCAAATGACAAAGATAGCACAGGCCTTCTCAGGTCTTCCTTTCTGCCCTAGGGGTAGAAAGGGCCCTGGTCTAGGAAATTTGTAGTTTAGTAGAAATTCTGCCAGTCTCTCAAAGCACTTCCTGTTACTCTTCCAAGACACAGAGTCCCTTGTATGCACCTTCTACTACACTCACAATGTGCAGTTCAGCCAAGCCTTTGTTTCACAGCTGGTTAAGTCCAGCAGCCAAACACAGGTCACATTCAAGCAGTAACTGCTGTTACCGTGTAACTGTTGTTAAAGCAAAAACAGGTCATGAATTAGAAAAGAATGAGGGGTCACAAGTAAGGCTTGGAGGTAGCAAAGAGACTGTGGATACCATGTAGTTATATTTCAAAAAATAATTTTGAAAAGTTGAAACAGGCTTTATGGCCATGTGCTCATCACTAGGAATATATAATGAGAGCATACTAAGGATTACTTACATCTTTCTCTCAGGCTCTGCATCTTAAACCAGGAAAATAACAGTCCTGTTAAGCAGGGTCACACCATTTTACCCAGATCTTCTATTTTGGTTGAACTAGAGTAACTATAGTAATTTGGTTTTAAGATAAGTTCAGTTCTTTATTCTGATTCTTGATTGCCCTGGTCTATGGACCCCAAGAAATGGCCAGTCAGAATTATGGAGCATCTAAAATTGATTACTCGATTCCCCATTGCTGATTTCAACTATTGTCAAATTAGAAAAGCTCTCACCCTCTTTCCTGCCCCTCCCTTTCTGCACTGTTACAATACCAGCTTCAAAGCTGGTCAATAAACTTAATTCATACACAGGTCCCTCTTCATTTGGAAATCCACAATAAAAGCCAGATGTATTGGAAGACACTCATTAACTGGTCTATTTTTCCTTCTCAGTGATCAGTCAATGCCCAACTTGGAAGGAGTTGCAGGATTGTCTTCCTAGCACTGGACAGCAGAGGCAGGATTAGGTATTCAAAGCAATTCTCAACTACATTGTTTAAGACAAGCCTGGCCTAGAAGAGGCATTGCTATAAACGGAAATGAATAAATCAATAGCACATGAGAGAAAAAGGAATGAAATTCTTCATAACCAAAAAACATTGGAGAACAGAAACAGAGATTAGAGAAGGAATGTGTTCAAGGAAAATGAAATTTTAAAATTTAAAAATGATACCAATAATTCACTTTTAAAAATAATTCACTTTTAAAAATAATTCATTTTTAAGATTAAAAAACTTAGCTATATTGAATTTGAAAAATTCCATAGTAGAGGGAATATCATTAATAAGAGACTGATATGATATTGCCCATATGTGCATGTTGGCTTCTGAGATAACCTGACACACAGAGTTACAATCAATGGCCTGTATCTCAAACCACTGAGCTAACTTAACTTTGTCAGGTAGGATTGAACATATATACATAGGAAAGTTCTGCTATTGGAAATTCAATATTCATTGGCTCAAGCTATCTTCTCATATTGAATACCCACCGATCTGGTCTGCATTCATTCACATGACATGAAGTAATACATGCCGGGATATTACAAAATCAATGACCCTGCCACAATCAGGTCCTTTTTCATAATGGTGACTCCAGCAGCTGATTGTCTACCCTGTTTTCCCCGTGGTGTACACTAAACTATTCCTTCTATTCTGGTCTGAAGGCAGAAGCAATGCTCCATATGTAAATTCTTTTCCTGTGACTGCAATAGATAGTTACTATTGTAATAGATACATTACTCAAACGGATAATTTTAAAACTCTGAGGTGGTACAGTATTTAAGAATTTTGGGGGTGTATTATAGATGACAACAAGGTTATTTCCCTGGAGAGCAACTGACTGTAATCAATACCACCTGAATCAAAATGAGAGCTTGTCTCAGAAACATTTTTCTAAGAGGCTGGAAGTGCAGCTGTTCTAGAATTAATATGCCTACTCAGGGAGAAATCACCTCACACAGTTAAGAGATTCACAAAGAAAAATCTCTTTAATGATAGCATGCATCCGTCAATAGCTAATGCTACTCACAATGGAGCCAGCCTAGGACAGATTTTGCATTCCACATATACTGTCATCCTTAAGTTTCTTTTAGGTTCATGCACCAGGTTACACTTTGAACAATTTAAATACCGACATGAGACTGAAGTGTGATCCTTATTGGTCTTAACAATAAAAACCCAGAGTCAGATATTGAGGGTGAAAGCTGAAAGATCAGAGAAGCAGAGCAGCCAGCCACCAGAGACTTCTTACCTCTATGAAATCTCAGACCGAATAGGAGGTCATCCTGTCTCCACCTGCCTTATATTCCTGTCTCCACCTCCCTAGTACTGGGATTAAAGGCATGAGCCTCCCAAGTCTGGGATCAAAAAATCATGAGACTCCCAAATGCTGGGATAAAAAGCATAAGCCTCCCAGGTGCTAGGATTAAAGGTACATACAACAACTGCCTGGCTCTATTTCTTTTAGACTGGTTCAAGCTTGTGTAGCCCAGGGTGGCCTTGAATTCCTGATCTTCCTGATTCCTCCTTCCAAGTGCTGGGATTAAAGGTATGTGCCTACTGCCTGGCCTCTATGGTTAACTAGTGGCTAGCTCCACCCTCTGATCTCCAGGTAAGCTTTACTTGTCAGAACACAAACAAAATATCATAGAAAAGGAGACTGCAAGTCTAGATACTTAGGCAGATGGGAAACTTAAACAGCAAAGCTATTACCAGAATTCCTGTAATTTATAGAGCAGAAGCCCTAAGTATATTACACTATTTTTTTAATCTAGCTAAACAGAAATTAGTTTAAGACTGCCTTTAAATATGGACAGGAGACTGAAGTGGTCTAACAGTCAAAGTGGACCATCCAAATGTTTGTATTATAAAATAGAAATTCAATAAAATTATACTCAACAGCTATTTCTCTTTAAAAAAAAAAAACAAACCCAGAAATGTAAAAATAATGGCTTGACAAAAAGCTATAAGACAAATGTCTTGTTATTATTGTTCAAATATCAAAATTTATAAGCACACATGCTTAGACCATGTGCATGTCTAGGTGTTTTCTAAAATTAAGGAAAAGTACCAGAGTTGAAACAGTAAGAATTCAGATTGTGGATATACTCCAGCACTTCAAAAGTGTAGGCAGGAGGATCAGGAATCCACAGCATGGGGCACTGTTTCAAAAAGATAAAAAAAAAATAAAAGCATTACTGAGCAGCTGGTGAGAAAGCTGGGTAGAGAGGCTTGCCGCCAAGCCAGACCAGAGTTTGGTCTCCAAGCACCACATGACTGGAGAGAGAACTTCTGACCTCCATACATCCCCTGTACACAAATATGTGAATGCAATTTTTAAAAAAGTAACTAGGGATGCTGAGGCAGGAAGATCAAGACTGGATAAGGCTACTACAGTGAAACCCTGTGTCAACAAAAACGAAAATTGAAAATAAAATCAGACTCCTTATATTTAAACCTCATTCTGTTGATCACAAAATATTTCCTGTGTTTTTTTAAACTCACCTGAAAAGATTTAATGAATGTAATTCTGTCAGTGTTTTCTTTTCTTTTTTTCTTTTATAATTTGATTTAATTTTACATATCAGCCACGGATTCCCCTGTCCTCCCTCCTTCTGCCCCGCCCCATCCTCCCCCCCAGCCCACCCCCCATTCTCATCTCCTCCAGGACAAGGACTCCCCTGGGGATTCAGCTCAACCTGGTAGATTCAGTCCAGGAAGGTCCAGTCCCCTCCTCCCAGGCTGAGTAAAGTGTCCCTGCATAGGCCCCAGATTCCACACAGCCAGCTCATGTCCTGGTCCCACTGCCCCACTGCCCGGGGGCCTCCCAAACAGTTCAAGCCGATCAACTGTCTCATTTATCCAGAGGGCCTGATCCAGTTGGGGGCTCCTTAGCTATTGGTTCATAGTTCATGTGTTTCCGCTGGTTTGGCTATTTGCTGTCAGTGTTGTTTTAAAGCTAGGTTATTTTTAAAGAAAGAAAAATATTTCTCTTTGCACTAGACCAAAAGTACTTATTAGTTAATCAAATTATTGAAATACAAATATTAGTATATTAAATTCTGTACCAAATTTTCAACCTCATTTATTAAAAACATAATAAAGAAGCTTTATCCTAAGAAGAAGGAAGGTGGCTTCTTCCCAGAGAAACATTTGGTATGATTTAAAGTTGAGACACCTTTTTAAATAGAAAACACTACCAAGTAATAACCTGGCCAGGAGCCATACATGTATACTGTAGTATAAAGTCCACAGTCCTAAATTTGACATTACAAATTAGTTAGGTAAAAACTAGCCACTGAGGAAAGTTTAATGAACGTATTATAAGAGCATAGCCAAGTTTTAAACTAATTTATCCCATATTATTAAACACTACCAAATAAGTTTTCAGTTTGTCTCATTTCTGAGTTTAGAACTTACCAGCAAAGAGAGAATTTCCACACTCACCTATCAATAGTTTCCCATTTTATTTCCTTCTTTGTAAAACTGTAATAATAGGGATGCTATTTATATTACTTTCCAGTGTCAACATTAGGGTCAAGTGTATCTCAGCAGTTTTCTATTGTTAATTCAAAACCCTGTTTAAATGTATCCCAATGAGCATAAGGCCACGCTGAATACTATTATAAAATGATGCAAGCATTATTAAATTATATCTAGAAAACTTAAATTATTTCCAGTGAGCAATACTGAGTAATTCTCCAAAATGTTAGTGTGTTACAAAAAAGTTTCCAGTACCTTTTGATGTTTGGGGTGTCTCTTTAGACTTTACCAGCTAAGCTTGTATCATCCATAAGGCTTTTCAACATTTTGACAGGATTTCAGATTTTCTGATGAGGCATTCTCAACATATACAGTGAATATATTAGAACATGAGAACACATTTCCAGAACTGATGGAATAAAAAACATCATATAGCTAGAAACTTAAAAATCCTTAGAAGCAATACTTACTCTCTAAAACAAGCAGTTTTCCTATCTACTAGAAACATTTTCTAATTTCAAGTAAAGAAATATGTAATTTACTAAAGTCCCACAAATTTAGGAACTAATAAATATGCAATTGAGATATTGCTCAACATTAAAAAATGTCCTCTACCACATTATCTAAATATACCTCTTCACACTAATTCCGAGGATCGGAATGGATATTCTAAGACTGAAGTTCTGTGAACAGTTTCATGGAATCCCTACAAAGACACCACAGCCTTCTCTCCTATACTATTTGTACCATTCTTAAGTTTCTTGTTCAAGTTTTTAAAATTGTAAGGATCCTCTTAAGACTTATTTTTGTTTTTGAACACAATGAAAACAAAAACAGATTCAGAAACTGTGGATCATTCCTTTAATCTCATAACTCAGGAGGCTGAGGCAGTGGGGCCTGTCTCAAAGAAAAACAAAAAAAAAAAAAAAAAAAAGACAAAGAAAGACCAAAATAAAAAAAAGTATATATTTCATACATGTGCATGCTAAACTTCAAAGATACACTGAATTCTAGAATAAAAAGTGATTTTATGATAATTAGGTGAGTCTCAGTGAGTTTGGGCCAGCCTGGTCTACAATATAAAGAGCCATTCTAGCAAGTTCTATACTAAGAACCAAATTCTGAATAAAAAAAAGATTATTTTATGGTATGTCTCATTCTTGTTGTAAAGGACTATGAAAGAATGGGTTTTGGTATCTGTTTTATTCCAGGAGAAGGCATATACATGGTGGAAGTGAATTACAAAGTGAAGTATAATTTAGCAAATGACTAAGTGAGGAAAATGACTAACAAACTGCTTGCAAATGGAACTAATCAACAAGGATGCACATGAAAAGGAAACAAAAGCCAACAAGTACTTATGAGTTCACTTATGAATGAAAGTAAAAATAAAAAAATGTAAGCAATTAAAACACCACTAGGCTCATGTCCAGTCAAAAATTCTAAGTTACAGCTCCTTTCTCAGGACAGGTAAGCACGTCTAAGATCTCCAGCCTAACCCTGGAACACAGACATGTTTTTGACTCAGGTACCCTATATAATAATGAACCTGAACCTGATGACTTGCTAAGAAAGGTTAGGGAGCCATTAACAGCATTTCCACTGTTCTTCCTTTAACATGCCACAATTACAGTCAATGGGTTATGAGATTACTAGGGATAGTGAGACAGACAGACAGAGTCCTACGTTTATCAGCTCTACTCAAAGCAGACACTGTTGCCTATACCCAAGTTACCAAGTTTAAAAATTGCTATTTATTGGATGTGAATGGTAGGATATTTAGATTTGAGTATACTTGCTTCCCCACATGGAACTTACTCCACTGGATAAAGGAGAGCTTTTGGCTTTTTGTAAACATCATGTTGCCCTTTTGGCATATAATTCCTTATGATTATTTTGGGCTTGTTTAATAAACCATTTTAGAAGGGACTATGACAACGTGCTCCAGAAACTATTACACCAGAAGGAACAAACCACCTATGTATGATTCTGGCAGCCACACCTGTACAAATCATAATTAAAGAAACTTCTTCAGGAAATGTTTTGTCTCCATGATGATACTTTAGGCCAAGAATATTGTATTCCAGATTGTTGGTTCAGTCCCACATGCCACTGCCATTTTTACCAAAAGACCAGGTCTGTATACATTGGTCATAGACCAGAGATGGATGGCTCTGGAGACTCACCAGACTTCCTAATGCTTTATATTCATCATTTGTCTTTTCATAATGAGTACTGGATTCTTAGTTGCTCTTTTCATGAATAAAAGAAGAAAAACTTCTCCTATGGCCATGAACCACATTCTCCTACTTGACACTGATCAGGTTAGAACGATGCTCTACAATGACTGGCTTAGCTCAGGGTCCTATAGCTCCAATCTTACTATGCCCCTTTCACAACATTTTTATTTGAAAGTGACTGCATTTCCTTTTATTTCTAAATGTGTTTTCAACTTGGGGTATACTAATCCTGAGAAAATATAAATTTGGGAAAATATGTATATGCCAGAGGGATCACAACAATATCCTGTGATTTATATTGTTTCAAACATTTTGCTTAATAATTGTATGTTATAGTCCCTGAGATTTATTTTCCTGAATTTGTTTGTCTATTACTAATCAGAGTATATGTTGTATGCTTTCTCCTTTTTCTGTTGTGGCCCAAATTTGCAAATTGCTGTGAAATTGTTAGTAATTCTTATATGTGGTCTGCATTGGCTATGTTTATGCCTCAAGGACCAATGGATGGAGTGTCATGAGCATAGTAAAAATTAAAAAAAGTCTTTTAGACATGTAAAAACAGCTTAGTCGGGAACCTGACTACACCCAAGTGTACCTGATAACCAGAACCTTGTGATATCACTCCCTCCAGATAACCAGACACAGTCCTAGAACCTCATGACACCCACTGGACAGTATATAAGCAGAGACCAAGAGCGATGCTCTGCTCTTGACATGTGGAGAGACATCACCTTGGTCAGTCTTGCAGCTAGAGCATCTCCCTTAGCATACTGATCCTTGAATCAGAGACTTCTGTTAGAGACTGAACCTGAACTTCAGATAAAATATATCATATACGTGTGCAGCCTTGGGAAAATAGGCTTAGGAGCACAGTTAGGAATTTAGAGTGTGAACCTTGTGTGATGACCATCAGCATAATAAAATGTAACTTTTGTTATACTAACTATGCATATCTACCTTCTTGCTCACAAAAGTTAGGATCACTTTCCTATGATGGATGATTAGATGTAAGTCTGCATCAGAGTTAGGAAAGCAAAACTTTTCCAAACCAAATGCAAGATAACAGACTTTTAACGAAACATTGTTTGACTTGTATTATATACCTAAAGCAACTTGTTTTGCTCTGTTTTATAAGTCACAAGCACTTTTGAAAACAAATTAATCCTCATTTTTATGCATATGTTTGTATGTCTGAGAGAATATCTTCCATGTGTGTACAGGTGACACACCAGAAAAGAGGATATCAGATCGCCTGGACCTGGAGAAGCAGGTAGTTATGAGGCTTCTAATTTGGGTGCTGGAATTTGAACTTAGATCATCCCCAAGAAGAATTTGTGCTGAGTGACCTACCAAGCCCCATAAAACTTTTTATCCAATAATCTAAAAGTTTTTCACGGATTAACAACAACGAAACCTAAAAGAATAAAGTATATGAAAGATTCTTGGGACCATGATGTATCAATATTAAGATGTTGTATATGGTCAATTTGCACCATAAACTGAATACAATCCAAAGACAATAGGCAACAATTTATCACAACAAAGCTGATTACAAAAACACGCAAAGTGGAAACATTCAGAATGCTCAATGGGAATGTGAGAAAACAGTACACACATGGACACAATGTGACTTTTATATATTTACCACAAAAGTAACAATAATCAAGAACATGTACAATGTTTGTGAAAGAATAAAGGGGATGGAGAGAAAAAGCCAAGGGCAAAATCATGAAAATATAGTCAACTTTTAATCAAAAGATCAAAGGAGGGGCTGGGAGAGATGGCTCAGTGGTTAAGAGCATTGGCTATTCTTCTAGAGGACCCAGGTTCAATTCCCAGCACCCACATGGCAGCTCACAACTGTCTGTAACTACAGTTCCAGGGATCTGACACCCTCACACAGATATACAGGCAGAAAAAACACCAGTGTCATTAAAAAAAAAAAAAGATTAAAGGAAACAGGCAGGAAAACTGTGATCTTGACCTACGTGACCCAGCTACCTAAGATTCTATGTGTATAGAAATTAAATAAACTGACTTTACAACTCCCACAAAATTAACTAAAACTGACCCTCAAACTGTTAACTTTCTGATCTTTCTTCCAGAGAAAGATAAGCTACTGATATTTCTTCCAGAGGGGTTCCATGCTCTAGAGCTCTCTCTTCAAATGGAGGTGATTTCCTCCAAAGCCTACTAGGGCTCTACAGTGCCTCAGGCTCCCTTATGGTTTCAGGCAAAACCAGCCCCAATGATGTTCAATCACAAAACAATGTAGAAGAATAATTTAATGTCTGCTTCTTGCCACACAGACAATGGCACAAGATGTGGCATCTGCCCTATTCATACGCCCAAGACCATGCAAAACTGAGATACCTCCAGAACTCAGAAACTCATTTTGTCTCCTGGAACTGAACTTCCCTGAATCACACCATGATGGCTGGCAGTAGCAGAAAGTTAAAAGCATTCTAATCATGTATTGCTGAAGGATGATCCCCATCACCTCCTTCCTACCAGTTTCTAAACTATCTGTAACATTTATAAGACAAACCTGAAAGTGGAGTGCAACGTTCAAAACTTCTAGAAACCAGACCTTCAGTTTTTCAATCTGTCTTTCCACTGCATAGCAAAAGCAATGCCTGCATGTGCACACTGGACAGTGATATTACAGGCACCACAGCTTCCCATGCCAGGGTGGCAGAACCTCCCTCTCCCCAGGAAATCCACACTCAGGGAGGCTCAGAAGTCAAGGGCCAAGGCTCAAGTCATCACATGGACAAACAGAACCACAGTCTGACTGATGGTCCGTCCCAGTCCCAATAGTTAGGCCTCTGACAGCTCAGCCAACTTGCTCTTCCTGATCCGGAGACAGTGGCCCCAAACTCACCATGGCATGGTTTATTGTCTTCATTAGAGCTCCCTATAGCAGAACTAGAGGAGAATCCTAGAAAGAACCTGCAAGCTACCTCCCACTGGTTCTCCTGATTGCTATGCCTTCCCAGAGTCCCCCATTAGCTAGGACTACCCAGCTGGGCTTCAGGACTTTAGCAGTTCGAATGACTCAGACAACACAGGCCTTCCCAGCTCTGCCCTTCCACTCTAGGGTCAGACAAGGCTCTAGTCTAAGAAATCTGTACTTTAGTAGAATCTTTCATTCTCTCAGAGCACTTCCTGTTCCTCTTCTAAGGCACAGGGTCCTTTGTATGCACATGCCATTACACACTCAATGTCCAGTGCAGCCAACTCTTTGCTTCATTGCTGCGAATCCTGCAGCCAAGCACAGGTCACATTCAAACAGTAACTGTTGTTAAAGCCAAAAGAGGCCATGGATTAGAAAACAAGAGAGGTTTGAGGGAGCCCCAAACAGCTTGACCACACAACTGCCATGACAGGCTTAGAGGCCTAGACACAGCCTCTGTGACAGGCTTACTGGCAGGCAACACCAGGATCCAGGAGAAGCCATGTGCTGACCCCACCCAGGGAGGGCTTGCATCTAAAGGGAAATACCTGACATTCCAAACCTTTCCTATACCCCTAAACACTTGTCAGTCAATCAGGGTCCTGAACCCTGGATACTCCCTCACCCCAACCTCTGCAATGATAAAAACCCCACCCTGCCTGGGCTCAAGGCTCTCTGCTCTCACCACTGTGTCAGACAGAGAGTCCAAGCTCTGAGCTTGAAATAAAAGGCTCTTTGCTTTTACATATAGGATTTGGTCTCCATGGTGGTCTTTTGGGGGTCCTCTTTATCTGGGCATAAACAAAAGGGTCTATGGGAGGGCTTGAAGGCAGGAAAGAGATAGTGGGAATGATATAAATATAATCCAAAAAAATATGTTAAAAAGTAGAAACAGGCTTTATGGCCACGTGATCCAGAGACTAGGGATTTGTATTAGAGCACCAAGTACTACTCATGCCATTTCTCTCAGGCCGAACATCTTAAACTTTGAAAATAATAATGTGTTAGGCAAGGCCACACCATTTTATCCAATTCTTTTATTTTGGTTGAACTAGTATAACTACAGTAATCTGGTTTCACCAAAGTTCAGTTCTTTATCCAGATTCTTGATTGTCTGGTCTGTGAAACTGAGAAAGGGCCAGTCAGAACATTTATGGAACATCTAAGATTGATTGCCTCACTACTTATTGCTAATGACAATTACTGTCACAGCAGGAAACCTCCTTCCTGCCATCCCTTCCTGTGCTGTGACTACACCTGCTTTACAGTTGGTCAGTGAATGGAATTCCGACACAGGTCTCTCTTCATTTTTAAGTTCCCAATAAAAGCCAGAGAGGTTGGAGGACACTCATTAACTGGTCCATTTTTCCTTCTTACAAACCAGTCAAAGCCCAGCCTAGAATGAGTGGCAGGACTGTCTTCCCAGCACTGGGCAGCAGAGGCAGGATTAAAAGTTCAAGCAATTCTCAACTACATAGTGTGAGGCAAGCCTGAGCTACAGGAAACATTGATCTAAACCAGTGGTTCTCAACCTTCCTAATGGTGTGAACCTTTAATATACTTCTTCATGTTGTGGTTGTTAATATTCTGACCTGCCCCTTGGTGCCGCCCTGTGTCCTGATGTAGAAGCCTCTTCTTAAGGAAAAACTCCACCCTTTTCTCTCTCCCTCCAGTCCCATGAGGTGTGCACCCCTCAACCCCCTCTTTTCTCTCTTCTCTTCCTCTTTCCTATCTTCTTTTTGTATCCCTATTATAATAAACCATTAACACACAGACGTAGCATCTGAGTTGTGAATGTACACCTGCCATCCTGCTGCCATGCCCACATGGAGTGGGTCACCCACCAGCCCGCTGCTGCATCTGCCCTGCATGCCAGCATGTTTCCCTGTACACGCAGGATACCCTTGGGGTTCCCCCCACATAATATATCATAACAGTGGTGACCACCCCAACTCTAAAATTATTTCCACTGCTACTTCATAACTGTAATTTTGCTACTGTTATGAATTGTAATATAAATATCTGTGTTTTCTAATGGTCTTAGGTGACTTCTGTGACAGGGTCATTTGGTCCCCCTAAAGGATGCCTTCACCACCCCAGGCTGAGAACCACTGCTCTAAAACAAACAAATAAATAAATAACTAAATAAATAGCACTTAAGAAAATAATGGAATGAAACACCTACTGACCAGGAAACATTGGAAAATAGAAACAAATAGAGATTAGAGAAGTAATTAAAAAAAT
The DNA here is from genome assembly GCA_902168405.1 of Peromyscus aztecus. Classification (NCBI taxonomy): domain Eukaryota; kingdom Metazoa; phylum Chordata; class Mammalia; order Rodentia; family Cricetidae; genus Peromyscus; species Peromyscus aztecus. Next base: position 42,111 of record CABHPQ010000437.1, read on the forward strand.
GAAAATTTAAAAATGATACCAATAATTGACTTTTTAAAATGATAAAAATAGTCGGAAGAACACTTAGCTATACTGACTTTGAAATGGAGTAGACACTTCCCTGCTACAGAGAATGCCATTAAAAAGAGACTTTATGATTTTGTCCCATGTAAAATGTTAGTCACTGAGTGCTGTAAGCTGACACACAGAGTTACAGCCAATGGCCTGTGTCTCAAACCTCTGAGCTGACTCAACTGCTCAACTGTGTCATACAGGGCTGCACAAATCTGCATAGGAGAGTTCCCTGACTGAAAACTGAATACTCAGTAGTTCAAGCTATGCTCCCTAAATTGTACACCCCCAAAATCTGTCTGCCTTCATTCACATGGAAGGAATTAATACATGCTGGGAAATTATACAGACAATCACTCATGCTGCCCCATCAGGTCCTTCTTTATGATGTAGACCCCTGCAGCTCACTGCCTTAAACTTCATTCTGTGATCTAGCTGTTGTCTAGTCTGTTTCCCCCTGCAGTGTACACAGTACCCTGTTCCTCCTCTTCTGGTCTGAAGGGAGAAGCCATGCTCTACACACAAATCCTTTTCCTCTTCTGCAATAGACAATCCACTATGTGACTTGAATGGGTAATTTTAGAGCTCTGTGGTGCTACAGACCTGTAATCCAAGGATTTAGGGTGGTTAGTCAGGAGGATAGCAAGGGCAATGCCCTGTGAGGCTACAAACATGGTTCAAGTCCACTTCAATCAACATGGGAGACCTTAACTCAAAACCACTTTTGAAAAAGGCTGGAGACGCAGCTGTTCTAGAATTAATATCCTTTATGGCACACCAGGACTTAATGTTGGTTGTGACCCTGTAATAACCCCTTGAGCAGCAAGTTAGAGGCCTGTTCTTTGATGAGAGTTGGGCATTTTGCCTGGTTGTAAATCAGGGTTATCTCCTTTGTTATGCGAATGGAGTTTAATGGCTGATTAATCCTGGTGAACAAACATTTACATCTTACCATGCTACTTAATTTCTAACTGGCATGGTCAGCATACTACTTATCTTTGGGGTATTTGGGAGGGAGCTTTTCCTTAGCTAAATTCTGCTTTATGTGACTTAATGTCTCATATGATTTGGTAAATTCTTATGCCATCAATTCTTTTACCATTAATTCTACTCTTCTATATCACAGTTTAGCAGTGGAGTGCTACTTTACATAGGAGATTGCTGCAGGCCGCAGGAATATATCATAAGAACTCAGCTGGTTATGACAAAGTCACTACCTGGAGGAATCAGGGAATTCCTCCAGAGGAAGCCAAATCCCAAGGAGTTTTTGGTGTTACTTGGCTTGTTATATATCAGCTGTATTCTGTTATGAAAATCATGTGTGCCTTCATAGTTCTCCCAATTGACTTTTTCCCTAAGAAGGGCTAACAGTGTGGACTGATCACTCTCTGGACATACACATTCAAGGTTATTTGGAGAACAGCCTCAGGAAAGGCTTTCTCTGGAATCAGATACCTCCCTTAGCCACTTTCAAGGACTACAGGAAACAACGCCCAGATGGGCGCCCAACTTTCAAGGACTAACTGTGATAGCAGCCCACATACAAGTCTCCTGACTTAAGGCAAATTCCACAAGGGACACCGCCTAGGTCAGGAAGACGTTAAGTAATAGCTTTACACAATTTAGCTCAGACCCTCCTTTCTTACAGACTTTATAGACCTCTAACTCCTTACCTAACCACTTCTAGGAATATTTAGATAACCTTCTGCACTAACAGCTATGCTCAGCCAGAACTCCCAGTTCAAGCCTCCCTGTAATTATCATTATTGGCAGCATCCAGCCAGGTCCATCCCCGGATGGAGGAAAGTACCTTATCAGAGATACCTCTGTACTCTCTAAGAACAGACTTAGCAGCCAGGCCACCTGTTTGAGAAGGCCTGGCGGATATGCCAATTAAGCTTAACTTCCTCCTTTCCCAAATCTTACCTCCAGTTCCAGATCTCCCTTTAACTATAACCAGAGGCATCTACCGTACACAGATTGCCTAGAGACTGAGCACACTTTCCCCCACCCTGCAGAAAAACGGCAGAGGGCTTGGACAGATAGGAACCACAGGAAAAAAGAAGACAGTTTTATTTTCTCCCATTGACCTAGCAACTTATAGATTTTTAACATTTTCTACCAATCACGTTTAAGATTACAGTTGAGCACATAAGATCCCTCTTTTTAGATATTACCCGTATTTAGCCTTCAGTTAATTCATTAGTCACTTCCCCTTTGGGTTGCAAATGGTAATTAACAACTATTGCCCCTCTTTGTGATTCTTATCACCCCTCCATTTGATCCTGATAGTGGACAGTCACTGCCTGAGAAAATTCAGGCTGGGTGTCCTGGGTGGAGGGGAGGATTGTGATTTCTGGGGGATATATAACTGTAAAGCAAGGGACGAAAGGGGAATAAAAAGTGAATGGACTAAGAGCTCGGTGTGCTGAGATTCATTTTTCCCGAAAATAGTCCTCGCCGTTAGTAGTTCTCTCTCCTGAGTCCCTGGGATGTATAATATTAAGGCTGGTCCTTCTAATATTATACAAGAGGAGATACCATTTACAAGGTCCACAAAATTAACTCTAGATGGATCCTAAGCATAAATGTTAAATGTTAAACATGGAGAACTTCTGTAAGATACTAGAGAGACCAGGGCTCCCTGAGTTTGGCAAATCTGTCTTCCATAAAGACAATACAAGCACTACAGGCACCAACATTTCACAGTGATGTCAACAACAGGATATTTCTAAGCACAGTCCCCGCTCCAATGCTCTGTGCATACTTAGCCCATGGAGAGAAGTTATTCAGAGGCTGCCCCACCAGCCCAGGGAGTTGCAAGGACCACGCAGGGTCACGCAGGGCACGCAGCACCGGGCAGGAACACGCCGAACTCTGCGTCTGGCCACTGGCTCCCCCCCAGCTAGGGGAGGACCCATTACACCAGCTCCCGAGGCTCATCCAGCCACTCCACCCAGTCTGGGGCAGCAGCCCCTCATTCACCACGGACGGCCACTCCTCCCCGCCTGGGGACTGCAAGTAGACACTCGCTCACCGTGGCTGGCTGCTCTACCCAGTCTGGGGACAATGGCCCCTCTATCACCGTAGCAGGCTGCTCCACCCAGTCAAGACACAACAGTACCTTGCTCACCATGGTGTAGCTGCCGAGCTCACTCACTCACGCTCTCCCCACAATGGAGCACACGGTACAACACTAGAGCCAACTTCCTACTTCCTCAGCAGAGGAGCTGAGCAAGAAGCCTTGCTAACGGAAGAACCCGCCCATCGGTCTGCTGGAGGCTCTGATTGGCTAGTGAA
>CABHPQ010000438.1:1375-12099 GCA_902168405.1 Peromyscus aztecus
GTGTGTGCAGGGGGTGGGGTGCAGCTCAGGGTAGTGCACTTATACAGCGTGTGCAGGACCCTGGGGATCCATTCCAAGCAAACACTTAAATAAGAAAATGAAAGGTAATAAGATTACAACCTACTGGCAAACGGGAGAGATTTGCAGCCCAAGGTGGCACATGTCTTTGTCAGATGGCCTGCCTAAGGAAGTCAGAAAACGTGCCCTGGCATGATGATCCTCAGGATTTTTCAGGCTAGAGGCAGACACTGGTTGCTGTAGGGAAGGAAGTTACTGCTTTTTGCTGAAGCGTCATTACTGTGGGTGTTTTAGATTTATCATAACATTGTTCATTAATGAGCCCCGGCAGATCAGTTATAAAGGACTTTCTTCTCAGAGGGTAATTTGGCTCACTCTCTTCCATGAAGGCCATGATCTCCTGCAGGAAGATAGCCGAATCAAGTCTCCGTGTCCAGTTTTATGTGAGCCGTCTGATGGAGGCACTGGGAGAATTCAGGTAAAGCACAAGGGTTGAAAGTCCAGCAGGAAGCTAGGAGCAGCAGTACTGGCGGCGGCCATGAGGTTATCTCTTAGAAGAATGAGGGGACTGGCATTTTTTAGTTATTTAGTGTCTCTGCCCATGAGAACAGATGAAGTAAAACCAAACATTTGGTAACGTAGCTCCTAGTCATCTTGACTGTGCCTGACGGATCTTAATGGGATTGGTTTTTTTGTTTGTTGTGTAGTTAGGGTTGTTTGTTTTGGTTTTGTGTTTATTTTGAGATAGGGTCTCACTGTGTAGTCCTGGCTGACCTAGAAGTGCCTACTAGACTGAGCTGGCTTCAAACTCATAGAGATCCACCTGCCTCTGCCCCCTGAGTGCTGGGATTAAGACAGGCATTACCTGGATTCATGGGATTGTTTTCATCAGAATGAACTGAAATCTAGTTTTAGAGGATGGCTTATAAGTCAGTTCCATGATCTTACATCTATTGTCTCATAAATGCTGAAGGCAAAGCCTTTTTACCCTTTTTACAGATGTTGAAACTTGGGTTCAGGAGTGCTGCTTGTCCCCTAGAGTGCGTGGAGAAAATGTGTGCATGTCGTGGAGACCTAGCTCTCATCTCAGTGCCTGTGCCCCATGCCCTGGTCTGGGTAGTGAACCATCTGGTCCCCTTTCTCTGACTCTGTAAGCAGTTTCTAACTGACCTCTGCCTCCACTAATCATCTGTGGACACTGATTTTCTGTGGTCCTTGCCCTCAGAGTGTGGGTAGCAAGGTAATCTGCTGCAGGTATGGGGTTTCCCCCCACTGTGCTCATCTGAGTTTCTCGAGCCATTCTCACCATGGGTAATGGAATCTCACTGCCGAGCAGTTATGAGTAAATGAGCCAAATAGCTGAGGGGTGAAAAAAAAATTACATTTCCTAGAATGTTAGAACACTTTTTTTTTTTTTTTGCTGGTGAGCTCAGTGCTGCTTGAAGCCAAATTACCACCTTTTCTGAACTCTGGCTGTAGAAAAAGAACTGCTTGGTTGTTTCAGTGTGAGAAAAGCCATGAAGATGATAGGTAGGCTGTCTCCTCAGAGGGGCAGCACTAGATTTGCATATGGCTTTGCTGTGGTCACACTCAAAGCTGGCTCGGGCTGGAGAGTCTGAATGCTAATCTAATCAAGATACCAATCGTCCAGAGGTGAAAACCTGAAAATAAAAAGCCAGAGATTGGTATGTAGAAGTATGCTTACACTTACTTTGACAGTGAGCCGTCCAGAAACTAATGTACTAATAATATTTAGAGAGATGAGGGTTTGTTTTGTTTTGTTTTTTTGTTGTTTTTGAGACAGGTTCTCACTATGTAGTTCTGTCTGTCCTGGGACTCACTATGTAGACCAGGCTGACCTTGGACTCAAAAAACCATGCACCTGCCTCTGCCTCCCAAGTCCTGCGATTAAAGGCGTGTGCCACTCTGCCCAGCTGAGACAAGAGTTTTGTAGGTGAAGCCTAGACCTTGCTGCTGTAATCATCGTCACTGCTTTTTTTTTTTTTTTGTTTAAAGATATGCTTTTAGTTGAAATAGAATTACATCACTTTCCCTCTTTCTGTCCCTCCCAGGGGCCCTCCTTATAACCCCTCCACGTCTTTTTTCACCACTCCTTCACTCTGAAGTTGATGATTTTTGATTATTATTGTTACATATATATATATGAATATAGAGGTGTATGCACACATATATGAGTGCAGCTTGCTGAGTCTGGTTTTGTGTAAACACTCTGAGGGATGACCGCTCTGCACTGGACAAACCATTAAGGAGGCTCATCCCTAGAAGAGGCTAATTCTCCTCCCAGCAGTCATTCGCTGCCTACAGTTTTTAGTCTGGGGGGGTAGGGCCCCAAGACATTGTCTCTCTTTGGTATTGATATGCCCGCCCATATTTATTGCCAGTGTTCTGAGCTTGCTTGTGCAGCTCTCTCTAGGAGACACTATTTCACCGCAGATGTCCTGGTCCTCTGGCTCTTGCAGTCTCCCTGCCCCTCTTCCGTGATGTTCCCAGAGCCGCGGGTGGAGAACCGCGCTGTAGATCATCCGTTAGAGCTGGCCTCCCCACCCTCTGTCGGTCCCTGCATCGTGTCCAGTTGGGGCATCACAGCTTCCTAACTCAGTAAATAGTACTATTTTTTGAGGTGTGAAGGTTTTTTGTTGCTTTCCGTTTTTTGCCAAGGTAGACTTGTGTTCTGCCCTGATTCCTTTAAGGCACGCGGCTACATAATCTAGTCCGAGTATGCTTCCCCTGTCTTGATTTGGGAGAGGGTCTGTGTTACTCATTCAGGGCTGGATTGACTTTTTTGCCCAGTGGAGGGCCTGAGTAAGTGTTTACACTCTGGAAAAACACAGGAGAGCCATGTATATTATAGCAGCGCCTGCCATGCCTGAATTCCCATTCCCCCCCCCCCTTGCCATTAAATATGTATATATCTTATGCACGTTATCCAACCTTTCTAAGCTCCCGTGTTAGAAGTTGCCACGTATGACAGTGAAGAAGAGCCATCGTGTAGTTTCTCGTCTAAAACAAGTTGGGTGTTTGATTTAGAGAACCATCACGTTAACTAGAAATGGGTGGAGTTGAGTCACCTAGCAGTCTCATTTCCAGCCTAGCGCGTGCTTTCTTTGTCCTGCAGATTTTTGTGCCCCACTCCCCACCTTGTTGGAGATAGTCTCACTGTGTAGCTGTGGCTGCCTCACCCTCTTAGTTCCCCGGCCTGTCTCTTCCGTGCTGGGATTATCGGTATGCCCAGCTCTTGATCTGCATTTTTTTTTTTTTTTTAACTGTAAGAATGCTGCGTGGAGATGGGATTGTAACTCAGTGATAGAATGCTCGTCTAGTGTGCAAAAAGACCAGGATATGATTTTCAGTACCACAAAAACAAACAGTATCTAAAAATGACTATATGATACCCTACAAACCTGTACAGTTTAATTAAATTTTTATGTATAGATTTAAAAATAAACTTCAAAAGTGATTTTAAATTCTGGAAGAAGGCCATTATGAATGTTTTTTTTTTACATTTTATGAAGTGTGTGTGTGTGTGTGTGTGTGTGTGTGTGTGATGCTTGGGATCAAGCCTAGTGCCATGTGCATTATAGGTAAGTGCTGTATCACAAAGCTACATCCCCGTAAATTGTTTTCTAAGTGAATGTTTCTATGCTAAGGATGGTGTGCTTTTTCTCTTAAGGATTTCAATCTCACTACCTAACTTTGCTATTGTCTTGCAGAAGCACTCTTAGATAATGTGTAAGTAAACGAGCATTCATTCATGTGTCCCAATAAAAGGTTATTTACAAAAATGCTACTAATCAGATTTGTGTGAGCCAAAGTTTGCCAGCCTGTGTCAGTTTGTTTTTTAATTCCTTAAGGAATACATGTATCAAAATTACTGTGTTCACCTTTATTCTTTGACACTAAGATACCCAAAATAACTGTTTATGACAATTTGTCCCTTCTCTCGTCCTGTAGAGGGACTATCTGGAACTTGTATTCTGTTCCAAGGATAGCTGAACCAGTATGGCTTACCATGATGTCGAGCACGTTGGAAAAAAACCAGCTCTGCCAGCGCTTTCTGAGGGAATTTATACTTCTGATTGAGCAAGTCAACAAAAACCAGTAAGCATAAGCCCACTGAGACTTGTGGGTAAATCCTGAGCCAGCGTGTGTTCTGCACAGCACATGGCCTTGTCCTGCAGTTGACTAATGTGGGTGTGCTTTTATCCATTTCCCCCAAGGTTTTTCGCTGCCTTACTGACCGCGGTGTTAACATACCATTTGGCCTGGGTACCAACTGTCATGCCTGTTGATCACCCTCCCATTAAAGCCTTCTCGGAGAAGCGTACCTCTCAGTCGGTGAACATGCTGGCCAAAACACATCCGTATAATCCTCTCTGGGCACAGCTGGGTTAGTACCTAATTTGACTCTTCAGAGAATATATCTGGTGAAATGAGAGGGGGGATGCTGGAAACTTTATAGCTTGTACTGGCTTTCCAACCCAGTCATTCAAGGGTTGACTCTTGCAGGAATGAGACTGGACCACAGATTCGAGTTAACAGGCTGCTACCCTCATCCCTTCCCCTCACTGGCAGCTTTGTTTGTCTCTTTTGAGACAGTGTAGGTCAACTGTGTCCTCCACTTCACAGAGGCTGTTCACCCTATCATGGTTTCCTTAACTAACTACTGACTGTTTGGACCAGATAATTCTTTGTGGTCGAGTTGTGATGGGGCAGGGGAGGGCTGCCTGACATCTTATAGATTGTTCGGCAGTGCTCCTGACCTCCATCCACCAGATCCCAGTACAGCTCCTCTCTGCCCAAAGTTATAACCATCAGAATGCCTCCAAACATTGCCAGACTTCCCTGGGAAGAGGGGTAACAAAAGGCACTCGAGTGAGAACCTCTAGGGTGGAGTGGCTGGGGAGAGTGAAGAGAGGGGAAAGTGGCACCCTCTAATCCCCCCCACCTCTCTGACCACACCGTACATCTGATGTCTGTCACTCGGTCGTGTGGTTTATGGTAGCAGTACTACTTCAACACATGTATGTGTAGGCATGGTATAGGAATCGAGCACTTTGTAGGTGAGACTGGGGTTACATACCTGGACTCGCTCTAAGCAAGCATGAGAGTGACAGAGGTGTGGTTACATGGCACTCGGTCCTACCTGTGTGCAGGAACTCAGAGTGGAGTCACACCTGCTCAGGCCTCAGTAGTCAGCTGCCCGGTGAACGAGGTTGATCCATCATTTGAGAACGTCGTAGTGCTTGGAGAAGAGTGTACAAGGGATGTGGGAGTGTCATGGCCGTGGGCGTGGGGGCCAGAAGCCTTTCACTTGGTTCATTTCTGAAGGCCGTCACTTAGCTTTCCTGTGCCTCTTCCTTTGGTGTGTTAGAGATAGTCAGTCCCTGGGGCCTTGTATGTGGCTAAGCAAGCACTCTGCACACGTCCGACGGGATGGGGCCAGGACTTGGTGTTTGCTGGGAGATGCAATCAGTTGTACAAAGCGCCTTTGCTCTGGATGCTGTGAACTGAAAACTATGTTGTGAGACGTTTATAGAGGGGGAAAGAGGATGAATGAGGTTTTCCAGGAAGGCTTCCTTGAGGGAATCTCCACACGGTAATTGCTAGGGAAAGCAGTGGGCTGCGGAAAGCACGCTCGTCCTAGAAAACGGGGTGTTTCAGTCTCTGTAACAAGAGCTGACCCGTGACACAAGCAGCGAGCGTTGTCGGTGCCCGACACACATGCTGATTGGTGAGATTCTCACCCCTACCTGTTACAGGCGTCCTTATTTTATAGCAGTAAAAATACTTTCTTGTCTTTCTGCCTGTGAGACACAAGAGAAGATACACATCTCACAGGGTAAGGAATAGGTGTGTTTTTAATGAATTAACTAAAGAGTTCGTGGGGAGTAAAACCATGTTAGACCGGGGGTGACTGCACATAACGTGTAAGCCCAGGACTTGGGAGGCTGAGGCAGGAGAGTTATGAGTTGTAGGCCAGTCTGGGCTATTTAACCAAGGCGTTGCCTCAAAAAAATAAATAAATAAAAAGTACAGTGCTTTATATTTTGGTGCCTGGTACAAGGAACAGTTCAAAACTTGCCCCACCACTCAGATGAGTAGCTCTTCTCGAGGACACACGTTGTTGTTCTCAATGGGAAGACATTATTTTCAAAGTGTAATTTTTATTCCTGCAGGGGATCAGTCTGGATATTAAAGGAAATAGTGTGTCCTGCTGCAGAGTCGATTTTCAAACAGTGGTAATTAAGCCACATGCATTTAATTAGATAAATGCATTTAGACTCAGGAATGCTTCTCCTGTGGGACTGAGCTAACTGGGAGCCGCTGACTCCTTGTGTTCCGCATAACAAGGCAAAAATTCCCTCTTGTGGGCTTGCTCATGGCTTTTCCTTGGAGCTCATACACCACTGAAGGTCCTCAGTTCTCTCTTCTGAGAAGGATCCCTCCAAGGTCTGTGTGTTGATGGGAGTAGTTCAAGGAGGGAGGGAAGGCATAGGACAGACTTGTAAAGACGAGTGTGAGCAATCGAGTCTCCGCTGTCACAAACGATGAGGGCATTCCCACGATTAGACAGAGGACGTGCTTCAACTCCGGTTGTTTTCTGTGTGTCGTGATAGGCAGGAAAACGTAAGCTCTGGGGACTAAACAGCAGTGCAGATGTGATTTTAATCTAGTCTCCTAAGTAATAAAAACGGTCCTATCTTGAATGATTTCAGCGTCTTACCGAGAGCTCATCAGGACAGTCGACACGTCTCATCTCACCCGTGTGATTTCTCAGCCACAGTCTCTCCTCACACTCAAGGACTTGCTCCACAGAGCACAGTGATCTGGTGCCTTTGTCCCCATGGGCACCATGCACAGGGCACCATGCACACACCATGCATACTGTCCACCAGTGGCCTGTGGAGGCCATAGTGGGTTAGAAAAGCATTTTAACAGGATAGTAGAGTAGAAGGAGAATGAGTCCCACAGACGTTCCGTAAATGTGAGTTTTAGGGTGTGGTGTCTCAGCATAGGATTTGATGTGGGTGAGCAACCTGCCCTTGAGCTGAGTGGGTTTTTGCCTGCTCTCTTCAAAATGCCCCTTTTACCTTTGGTCTTGACAGTTCAGCTACAGCATGTCTGCTTTTACTTTTACTTGGATTTTCCTGCTTGGAGTTCATGATCTTCTTGAATGGACAGACCTGTGTCGTCCATGAAGTTTAGGTTTTGGGGAATCCTTGTTTTAAAATCTATTTTTGCTCCAGTCTCCTTGCCCCCTCTTTCTAGAATCCCTACTGTGTGCATATCACTGTGCTTGATGAGGCCCACAGACATCAGGGCTGTGTACATCTTTTTCATTCTTTTTTTTTTTTTGGTTTTTTGAGACAGGGTTTCTCTGTGTAGCTTTGCACCTTTCCTGGATCTCGCTCTGTAGACCAGGCTGGCCTTGAACTCACAAAGATCCGCCTGCCTCCGCTTCCCAAGTGCTGGGATTACAGGCGTGCGCCACCACTGCCCGGCTTTTTCCATTCTTTATTCTCCTCAGAATGGGTAATCCTACTTGACCCATTTTCGAACATGCCATCTCTTTTTCTTCAACCTGATGAGATCCGCTCTTCCTCAGTCTGAGGATTAAATGACCATCAGGCTTGGCTATCACAAACATGTTACGTCTTTTCATCTTCAAGACACTTGTAAGACTTTCTCCATTTTATAGACAAGGAAGCTCACTCCTCCGGAGGGTTGGAAGGAAACTTATCTGTGTGTTTCAGAGCATTATCCTTTGTTTGCAGCGATTAGGTATTTTCTGACCAAAACAAAGGTCATCAATACTTGTAAATGTATTCTAACAAGAAGAAAGTATATATCTTCTGTTTCCCCTCCTCCCTATGGAAAATGTTGCCCACGTGATGTTAACCATCATCTAGTTCTACTTCTCATGACTTTTCATTCAGCAGCGTGTGTGTGTGGGTGGGTGGGTGTATGTGTGTTCGTTCATGCGTGGGTGCGTACATATATATGTACATATGTATAGATGTGTGCAGATGCATGCAGCCATGTCAGGTGTCCTCTTCTGTCACTCTTGTTCCCCTGAGAAGGATTTCATCACTAACCTGGAGCTTGCTGTTGCCCAGCAGTTTGGGTACAGACACGTGTGGCTTACCCGGCTGCTTATGTGGATGCTGGGAAATGAACCTGGGTCCTCAGGCTTGTAAGTACTCTTGCTGAGTGTCCCAGCCCTTCCTAGCAACATGCTTTCCCTCTTTATCCATTTCATCTACAACACAACCTCTTCTGTTTGAAAAGACTCCCCATTTTTTTCCATTTTTTTTTTTTTAAAATGGGAGATTTTGAATCCTTGCCCTGAGTAAGGGGTTTGTGCTTCTTTTCTAGTTTTGCTGCTCTGCACTAGCTACAGGAATAACCTTTGTGACCTGTGAAACTCCTCCTGTGTGCTCTGTTTACGTGAAAAATCATAGACCACGATGCTCCAACACTTAGACAATTAATTTAAAACATATATCAAAATATATAAGGTTCCAGCCATCTGGTAACATTTTTAGACCTGTGTATTTTAGGGGGGATGGGAAGTGTGGCTTGTTTGTTTTGTACTTGAGGCAGTCACTGTATATAGCCCAGGCTGGCCTAGAACCCATGATCCCCTTGTCTCAGCTTCCCTAGTAACTGCGATCATGGGCCCACACCACCAGGACCAGCTTGTATGTGGTAGTAGCCCTGAGGCCACAGAAACGCCCGAGTCCTAACGTGACTGTGATGTCCTGAAGTGTGGGGAGACAGGATCAGGAGGAAGGCATGACATGAGCTCGTGGTCAGGGCATTTTTCTCAGACCAAACCATAGCATCTCACCATACTTCTGAGCTCTCACTTTGAAGTCTAGGGTGACTTCCTAGATGCCAAAGCTCTGCAAGCCTTCGGTCTTGTCTTTTTATAGAGAAGTTGTTTATTATTATTTCTGTCCTGCCCTTTAAATGTTCTTGGAAGCTGTACACTAGGGAGAACTCTCCCAAGGACACACTTCCTTATGGTTCCCCAGAGAGAACGTCCTGCCCATTCTCACAGTGTTTCTCTCAACCTCAGCCTACTAATTTTAGTTTTCTCTAACCTGTGGCTTCCTGCCTCACTATGGATGCATTCCTCAACTGAGTCCTGACTTCCCACATTCCTCTTTGTAACTGTCACTGAGTCTCGCCTCTCATTTATGTGACATTCCTTCCGCTGTTGATGGCTTTCCACCTTCTGGTTAATTCTTGAATCCTTTCTGAGTCTGGCTTGGTTGTATAATGATACAGTCTTTGAGTGCCTATAATGATACAGTCTTTGAGTGCCCACCCATTCAGTAGGCGTTGGTTGTCTATCTCATTAGCAGTCTAACGAAAAGATGGAACCTGGTGAGTCAGTGAGGTGATGAGGACTTTTTAAAAATGTGTTCTCTAGGAGTTTTGCACGTTTTGATCATAGTCATCTTCTCTCCCCCAGCTCTGCCCAGATCCACTCCCTCACTCACCTAACCTTGTGTCTCTTTTAATTTTATTTAACTTTGTTTCTTTAAGGCCCAGATCAAGACCAGTTTGTGTTACCCAAGAACATTCTTGAGTGCGTGGTCTTTCCCTGGAGTATGGTCGACTTACCAGGACAATGCTCAGAGAAAACTGTCTCTCCTTTTCCCAGAAGCTAACAGTTGCCCATAGCTCCACAGCTGGGGGTGCGATTTTATGCCCAGCTCCCGTGTCCGTGCTGGAATTTGGTCTGTCTTGTGTTTGCACTGGTTGTGTGCATGTTGTCGAGATTGTTGTGAGTTCCTGTGTGCAGCTGCCTGCCCTGCTGTGTCCAGAAGACACCATTTCCTTACAGTCACTCGCTGCCTCCGGCTCTTGGATTCTTTCTGTTCCCTCTTCTGCAAAGATCCTTAAGCATGGGGGATATAGTATGCGTGTTCTGTTGAGGGCTGAGCATTCTGCAGTCTCTTATCCTCTGTACCTTGGCCAGTTGTCGGTCCCGATGCCAACTACCATCTACTGTAAATAGAAGCTTCTCAGATTAGGCTTGAGAGATGCACTGATCTATGGGTACACAGTAAGTTATTAGAAACACTATTTCCATTCAGCAGAATCATACCAGTAGGCTCTCCCCAAGACCTATGACCTGTCCAGCCATAGGCTGTGCTAGATATGGGTTTTATTCTGTGGAGCAGGACTTACATCCTGGCAAAAAGTGATTAGTTTCTCCCATGATGTTCTTGCCACTGTTGCGCCAGGGGCATATCCTACCAGCCAGTCGTTATTACGGCTCACAGCATTCACAGTTGGACGTGACTGACGATTACGTCCCTCTCCAGTAGCTTGCATAACGCCTTCAAGCACTGGGAAAGTTAGCCAGTAGGGATGTAGCTTGCAGCTAAGCACCAGCTTGATTTCTCTATGTGGCGTCTTCAGCAATAGGGTCTTACTGTGAAATTCTGGAGTGTAGCGGAGAGCATTGGCAAGAGCCTGTCGTGTTTGGGGGAGGTCTATAGGATCTCATCAGCCAACAACTCCAAAAGAAATAACCCATTCCTGGCTCTGTGATTTTTGTTTGATAGCTTGTAGTATCTAATAGGAACATTGTTGCCCTGTTACAGGTGACTCCCTTTTAAGGTGTGTGTGTGTGTGTGTGTGTGTGTGTGTGTGTGTGTGTGTGTGTG
>CABHPQ010000438.1:29058-51567 GCA_902168405.1 Peromyscus aztecus
AGGCTGTTGTATGCTGCCTCGCAGGTGCTGGGAACCAAACGCCAATCCTTTGGAAGAGCAGAAAGTTCTCTTAAGCCATTTCTCCAACCCTGTCTACCTTGTTTTGTGAGACAGGGTCTCACACTAGGACCAGGCACTCACCAGTTAGGCTAGGCTGGCTGGCTGGCCAGTGTCCCAAGGATACTTATTTTTCTACCTCCCCAGGGCTGGGATTCTAAGTGTACACTACCATCCCTGCTATTTTTTTAAAATATGCATTCTGCTCATACAAGACTGAGCTGTCTCCCCAACCCCTAATGGGTATAATGTTATCTTGACTAATCTTGTTATTGGAGAAATGGAAATGGGATCCTCTTCCTTATTTTGATTTTCCTCATTCTAAATAATACAGTCTTTCATAAAGGTGGGAAATATGGAGAAAGTATACCCTTTTACTTATCTATGAACTCTTTAATGCCTTCAGATTTTTATGAAAGTGACTTTAAGAAAAAAATGTCATTTTAACCAGTTTTTTTTAAAGTTATTAACATATTTGGGGTGTGTGTGTGTGTATGTATGTACGTATGTACACACACATATAGCACAGCACATTTGGGGATTAGAGGACAGCTTGAAACAGTCTCCCATATGGGTCCCAGGACTGAACTTGGGTTGTCAGTCTCTACCCTCTGAGCCATCTCACAGCTCCTAGCTAATTAGTCTAAGTGCTACTTCAGTGGCACACCTTTCTGGGTAGCTGGAAGCTCCACACTTCTGCAGTGTGCACACAAAACACCGTCCATTCTGAGGTGGAGAGTACTGACCCACTGCATCTCTTTTTCAGCATCCAGTGCTTGATGAGCCCATAGCCGAGGCCGTCTGTATCATTGCAGACACGGACAAATGGACTGTCCAGGTGGCCACAAGTCAGAGGAAAGTGATGGACACCATGAAGCTGGGCCAGGATGTCTTGGTCTCTAATCAGGTGTCTTGTTTACTTCAGTCCATTTTACAACTCTATAAGCTTCACCTTCCTGCCGACTTTGTAAGTATTTGGTCTTTTTATCATCAAAAAATATGTAATTAAAAGATAACTTTTATTCTTGTTTTGATTATAAATATCACAAATTCAGATTGTTTTTAATATATTGAAGGTTAATATTAAAGAAAAGTGGAACATGCATCATCAAAGCCACAGACAGGGTAGAGCTCTCATGGAGCAGAGGACAGTATCATCTAAAAAAACCAGATAGTAAAGTAGATTAGGGGGAGTTGAGCCTAAAAGGAAATTTAAAATCCTTTGTCAGAGAACTTACGGATGGATCTGAGGCAGGCCAGTTTCTGAGGGGATTGTAGTTTCTTCTGTTTTGTGAGCTTCCTCACAGTCCATCACAGGTGAATGGAAGCCATTCAAATTTGAGAGAACTTTGTAAGAACTTAAAACATGGCATCGTCAGTTCCTTTCCAAGTGGGATTTTATGATCACTTTTGTAACATTTTAAACAGAAATTAAAAGCAGCCTAGAAAGTCTTAGAAAATTATTACCAGCACTCCAATAACCAGTGGGACGTACGTAACAATTCCTTTTGATACGTGATAAGTGTGCAGAGAGGTTGAAAGAGATATTCAGAAAGTGAGAAAGAAAAGTTCGACAAGGAGAGGAATGAAAGGCATGTAGCTAAGCAGCCAGGTTGTGCTGGCCTTGGGGACACACACTGTGTGGAAGTGCTGGCCTTTCCTGCTTCCTCCCCTTCTGTGCAGGGTTACTCTTTGCAGCCAAGCCTGGGTTCAAATTCCTGTCTCCCTCCTTGTCTCAGGAAACAGCACAGAACCGTTTAACAGGCAAACGGGAAGCTGGGGATCAGTTAATACACGGATTCCCAGTTCTCTGGTCCTCTGTCTATACTCTCACAGGCAAATCCTCGGTTGCACCACTCTCCACACACAGTGAAGACTCTGATGTAGGTGTTCTGAGGGATGGTTGGGAAAGCAGTGGGACATCCCTGGGGGTCACTTCTGTGGTGGCCGATTCTGAGTGTCTCTGGAGCTCAGGTTCCTTGTTTGCAGCACGAAGATAGCACAGGCCTGTTCTGAGAATGCTCTGAGAACCAGGGAGAAGGCGCCGCTTTTCAGACTGGCCACACCAGCACGGGGGAGCTGGAAAAGCCACTTAGCGTATCAGTGGTGGGCAGGAGAGCCAGTTCCAGTTCTACTTAGGAGCCATGTAACCTCTCAGAGCCTCAGTTTCTTCATCTGTACGTCTGGAGGAACCTTAGAATCTGCTTCAGGCCAGGCGCTGGAGGCTCAAGCCTTTAGTCCCAGCACTCGGGAGGCAGAGGCAGGCGGATCTCTGTGAGTTGGAGGACAGCCTGGTCTATAGAGCGAGGTCCAGGACAGCCAAGGCTACACAGAGAAACCTTGTCTTGAAAAACCAAAAAACAAAAAGAATCTGCTTCATATGCTTAGGAAAATTAGTTAATACATGTAAAGCACTTGGAATACCAGGGAACAGGTATTTATTGGTATATGTCAGTGACAGGCAATATTGATGGTGTAAAAACTGGCAATGCCTTCCGTATAAGTCTTTATTTGGCCCTTAACTGAAGCATGCTCTTGCAGGATGTCAGTCCCCAGGGGTAGCAGAAGTACTCAGGCTATTATGATCTTCTTCTCCCCTAGAAGCACTCTGATTTTTTCTTACTCTGGAGCTTGAGTTTCCTTTTCTGTAAGGGAAGGAGGAGACATTAGACCCCATGGCCGTTGGCTGCTGTCTTTACAGATGCTGACGCTGGATTCTCTAAGACATTGTGCTCATTGTCTGACATCATCTGGTAGAGGTATACATAACCACTTAGTAATACGTGAATGCCTTACGTAACCCGGCAGAACCAAGATCCAAGAGAGCTCCATCTAAGCATGGCTCACATGAAAATACACAAGAGACTCGTACACAGAAGACAATAACTCAAATTTTAAAGTTGAAAATGGTGTCCTCTCAGGAGTAAAATCCTCCAAAGAAGGGGAAACCACTAGCCATAATCCTATTCGATTATGAAGCTTTTTAAAGAACAAGTTTTTGTAAATGTATTTTTTCCTACATTTAGCGTATGTATCTAGACCCAACATCACATCGTACATTTTTTCTGTGGACTGAAAACACTGTACATAAACCACTTTTAGGCATAAAGAATTCAATATAATTTGAATGTTTCTTGGTATCTTGTAACTCTTATCTAAAAACATTGTATTTCACTCCACAACGATCCAAAACTCGGTAGGCAATCCCTGTGCCGTTCACCTCTGCTTACTTAGGGGAACGTTTCTGAGAAGATTGGCGTCATCCCCCGCCTTGAGTAGTTCTTACAGGCAGTTGTGGTTCATCCCAGCATGGTGTACCTAAAATGCTAGCCAGTGAGAAACTGAAGAGTGTCCACTCCTCACGGACGCATTCCCCCATCACTGATCAGCCCAGATGGACAGAATCAACATTCTCAAATGCATCTGTTAATCTTTTTACCTTGCAAATAAGAGGCCTAGTGGTCTAGAAGGGAATTATGCATGATGGAATTACCCTCCCAAAGCCATCGGGTGTCTCTCAGAGACTTTGGGGCCACTGTCTGCCAAATGCAAAAGCATTTGCTACTGGTGAGAGACACAAATGGATAGTTGCAGTTCTCTAACCACTGAAGCTAAACACAGTTCCAAGGGAGAAGGTGTCCCCAAAATAATTGTCTCCTTTTGTTATTAAAGACCTAGTTAAAGGATGCTCTCGAAAGCAAAATAGAAGTCTGAAGTGACCTTTTTCCAGTCATTCTGCTTCTGGGAATGTATTATGCCAGAAAAATCTGAGGTACAGAAAGAAAACAAGAACTAAAACATTCTTCACAAAATTGTAGCCCAAAGGTAGATTGCCTCATGGTTAAGTAAATAATAGTAAGTTAACATTCTTTAGAGCATTAGCTATAAAAATGGTATAGTAAGGAATTCTTAAATATGAGTAAATATTGGTAAGTTTCTTAACAAGAAATTTTGTGAACAAGGACATAAAGATGAGTACGAAAATAAATCCACTTTTCAACCCAGAGCTCACCGTTCAGTAGGGTTTTGATGCATGTAAGGAGGAATATGGCTTTCAAGAGAGCTAAAATGATGATGGTATTGACTCCCAGACTGGTTCCGAGAATAGAGTTGACAATTTAAAAGCCAAAAAGACAGGGAATGTTCATGCTTATGGAATGACTTCAACTCTGTAAAAGGTTTTTCTTTAAAGATACTAGAATGATATCATATAAAAATGTTAATAGCCATGTTATGAAAAACTTAAGCTGGCAGTTTGGGGGGTTTATTTGAAAAGGGGGTGGTTATAGCTGGCGATGTAGAAATGAAGAAGGAGAAGCCCAACTCTTAGAGGTCCCGGCAGATGCTGAGATTGTAGTCCTCACTGTGAATGCTGTTGACTTTGCAGTGCATCATGCATCTGGAGGACAGACTACAGGAGATGTACCTTAAAAGTAAAATGCTTTCCGAGTATCTCCGGGGACACACGCGTGTGCACGTGAAAGAACTGAGTGTGGTGCTGGGGTGAGTTCTGTGAAAGGCTGACCTTTGTCCCAGGTGTATGGACCACAGTGTGTGTGTATGTGTGTGTGTGTCTCTCTCTCTCTACACACACACACACACACACACACACACACACATGCACGCACGCACACGCACACACGACTTACTGGCCTGTGTCACTCTATACCTACAGGATCGGTAACTCTCAGTGTGCCCAGGGTCACTCAGGTGTGTGCCCATGCTGCCCCCCAGTGATGGCCGCATGTAGGCCGGAGCAACATTTGATCTCGCTCTGCCTCTTCATCTCTAGTGACACAGTAACGATGCGAAAGTCACAAGCTGTCAGGGGTAGGGGTAGCTTGTCTCATATTGTGGAGGAGGTGGGAGACACTTCCTGTGGACCTCCTGGGTTCACCCCACCCAAGAGAATGCTTATTCATTACTAAGGATGCATGCCATCTTCTGATGGCATTTGCCACACTTTCTCTACAAGAAATTCTGACTTGCTTCATTTTAATTTCCAGTGTAGAAATAACAAAGACTGCACTTAGGAGGAATTTCCCCCCATATCCCTGAGGGTGATTCTGCTAACTTGCAATAAGAAAATACTATGTCTATAATGTCAACCTTAATTTTCTACTAAGCCTGATAAAGTTTTGTTTTATTTCATTAGTTTTGTTTTGCTTTTTGAATGAGTTGTTTGTTTTTGAGATGGGGTATCACTTTGTAGCCTTATGCTGGCCTTAAATTCAGGATCCTTTGGCTTCCGTCTCTCTTCTGCTAGGATTACAAGCATGTGCCACCATGTTTCCTCTCAAAGTATTATTATTATTACTACTGTTTTATTATTTATTCTTGTGTATGTGTGTGCATTTGCACGCCACATGTGTGCAGGTGCACTTGGAGGCCAGAAGAGAGGGGTATCTAATCCCTGAAGCTGGAGTTACAGGCAGTTATGAACCACCTGACCTGGGTGCTGGGACTGAACTCCAGTCTTGGAAGAGCAGCATGTGCTCTTAACTGCTGAGCCATGTCCAGCTCTTGCAGTATTGGTTTAATCATTAGGCCTTGAATTCTTGTCATATTTTCTGTCTTTTACAGCTAGATGTGACAGTTAGAGCAGTGACTGAGACAATAGGAAAAGCTGTATCGCTGTGAAGAGACACCATGACCAAGGCAACTCTTGTAAAGGAAAACATTTAATGGGGCCTGGCTTACAGTTTCAGAGGTTTAGTTCATTATCATGGCAGGGAGCATGGTGGCGTGCAGGCAGACATGGTGTTGGAGCAGTAGCTGAGAGTTCTACATCCCGATCAGTAGGCAAAGAGACTAGGCCTGGCATGAGCCTTCAAAACCTCAAAGCCCATCCCCAGTGACATAGCTCCTCCAACAAGCCTACTCCTCCTAGTCCTTCTGATCCTTTCAAACAGTGCCACTCTGGTGACTAAGCTTTCAAATCTATGAGCCTATGAGGGCTGTTCTTATTCAAACCGCCACACCTGTCAAACATTCTTTTGTGGTAATTCATTTAAAAATATTTTCCTGTTTGGAGGCATTGAGCTTTTGCTCTTAACTTGCAAGGTACTTCAGCTGTTCAGCTGTTTTCCCTTGTTAGCCTCATAGTGTAATCCTGCCTCAGATTTCCCATTGCTAGATCTGGTCCAGTGGTTAAAGGACTCGGTCCTACTCTCTGACTGTGACAAAAGGCCGTTCTTAGTCTTAGAAAAAATTTTAATTTTGAGAGAAACGGTTAGGATATATTCCACAAATTGAAACTCTCCACTTCTTTCCCTCCCACACCACACCACAACACTTTGCCATAAGCCATATGGTGCCCACTGTGCGGTAAGAGGCAGCCCACACCGTGTCCTTCTGAAGCCATGACACCTTCGCTAGTTTTCCTTTGTCCTCAGCACACCGTGGCTCAGCTGCCCAGTAAGTCACAGAACCATCGTTTGAAGAACCTGCCTTGTCGTTTCTGATTTGAGTTTAGGTGAACGCAGTGTGCCTTCACGAGGAAGGCGATGCTGAGGAGCCCACAAAGCACAACATGATGATGGTCATGCAGGGAATAAGAAAGGTCCCTGGCTGAGCTGGACGTCCCCTGCTGCAGGAACAGCAGCCTTCTCCCCCACTCTCTAGCACTAACCTCCTTTTGAAGCAGTGTCTTCTGGGAGGTCTTTTTATTTTCTCATTGTTTACTCACACTTTTTTCCTTACGTGTTATTTATTTAGTGCATGTGTCTATGTGTGCAGGAGCATGCATGGGCCAGGGTGCATGTGTGCCAGGACAGCTTGCCGAGGTCAGTTCTCTCCTTCATCATGTAGGTCCCAGGGATGAAACTCTGGCCATCAGCCTTGACAGTGAGTGCTTTTACCAGCCTCCGTCTTGCTTGCCCTCATTTACATTTTCATGAGTTTAAAAGATGGTCTAGACTAGAAGCTGGTGCCTAGAAATAATACTTTCTTATGAAATGATGTGATTTTAAAATGCTATCCTTGATTTTTTTTTTCAACCCTCAGGATCGAATCTAACGACCTGCCCCTGCTGACGGCGATTGCCAGTACTCATTCTCCTTATGTGGCGCAGATCCTCTTATAACCGACTGCAGGGCGGCTCTTGGAAAAGAATCCACAAGGAGTAAGCTCTCAGTGACGGCGAAGCTGTGAGAACACGGAGCAGACATGGAGCTGCTGAGGAGTGGCTGTCTCGTCGGGAGCCTGTTTACTCGATTCAGTGGGAATTTGTGATTGTTCAGGAGTACTCTGAGCCACGTTTTCCCGGGAATCAAAAGAAAGTGACCTTTCTGGTGGGAGGCAAACGTAAGCACTACCGTCAAACTAAGCAGACGCCCTCATGCTGTTGGGCAGAATATTGAGGACTGACTTTGGAGTAGGGAGTAACCAATGGATAGAACATTCCAGAAGGAAAGTGTTTCCTGTTTAAGCATGAGAGAGCATGAAGTGTCGCTCTGAGAAGAAGCTGTGGATTCCAGCTCGGAGCTCTCTTTACAGACGGTGATGTGAAGAAAGCCACATTGTGCTACCATCTGCTCTGTGTACCGTTTCGCATCGGAAGAAGATTGCCTGTCGGGAAGAGAGTGCTTTGGAGAGCCACGGTTGTCACTTCTCAGAGTTTGCCGTGGTTCCCGAGCAGCCACAGGCAGGTCTGAGGGATTGCTGGTGCAATAAGCCCGAGAGTCGGTGTAGCAGCCCCCTGGCATCAGGTGCCATGGACGGCATCGCCGTGTGCAGTCTCACACTGGGTCTCCAGCTTCCGCTTTAGTGTCTTCAGCCTTCGCCAGAAAGACCTTTTACCAAAGTTGTTTCCATGAGCTCAGGCGAGCTTCTCTGGCTGAGCTCTCCCAGCCCCAGCCTCTTCTTCCTGCTGGTCCACGCAGATGCCTGGCTCTGCTGTAAGGAGCGTTGGCCTACTGGAAAGTGAGCCCTGCAGCAGCTCTGAGGAAGGAAAGCAGGCAGCGTGGACGTTTACAAGCAATCCATGTGCGATCTCAGTTTTTACACGATCAGCTCTGCACTTTTAAATCCCTCTAATATTCTTTTAAAAACATCTTTCCAGAAGTTGACTTACTTGACCATTTATAAAACTGAACCAAGGTGAAGAACTGTAAAAGTCCCATTGGTCATAAAGCCTAAATAACCTTAGATTACTGAGCATAGAACAGTCTGTCCAAAGACTTTAAAAACAAAAAAAATCTGATATTTAAAAGACAGGAGCCAGTCAGGTCGAGTCCAACATTGTCAGCCCCTCAGCCCTTCCCATGTGTCTCTGGTGCCTGAGGAAGTGGGATAGTGTCTAGGGGCTCGAGCGACTTCATAGTTTATATCCTGATCCATGTGACGTGCTTGTCTCTCCTCATTACAAACACAAGCTGGTTGAGAGTCTGTGCTCCCTGTGCTACTGAGGACAGATGCCCACGTCATCTCTTAGTAGTCGGCCAGGGCATGGGCTCTCCCCCTTTCCTTCTCTCTTCTCTTCCCTCTTCCTCTCCCTTCCTCCTCCTCTCCCTCCCCTTCCTCTTCCCCCTCTCTCTTCCCCTCTCACTCTGCCCTCCTCACTCTCACTTTCTGTGGTTTGTGAAAATAGATGATGCCTCAAGGCACTTAAGATCTTTAATTTGCATTTTACGCATTTCACAAAATTGAGACGTCCCAGTCTTTGAAACATCTTTCCGTTTTCTATTACCTGACATTTGAGTGGCTGTTTTCAGTGGCTGGCTCCGTGATGTCACCATTTGCCAGGGACTCCCACCTGTGGCTCAGCTCCCAGGGGCGCTTGCTTTCCCTGGGTGTGGATGAGCAGTCAAGCAGAGGTCAGAGCCTCCCTCCCTGGCCGCCCTTAGAGCGCTCCCCCTCTTTCTCCTGGCTTCTCTCATTTACACGTGGACACTGCCTCCCTCATTCACCATCTTCCAGGTTTTGGGAAAAAAATAACTCAATACAAAATCAGTTCAATTCTCGCGTAGATACAGTAACATGTTGACAGCCAGACTTTGGGGAATTGAGCTGTCTGCGGGGTGGATTCTCAGCCTCGTGCATAAAGACTTAGCCCAGTCCTTCAAGTCCTGAAAAAACTAAAGCTGCCTCTTACTCTAACGTTCCAAATTTCAGAAAAACAGCCAATGGGAAGCTCTGGGCGTGGGTCATGGAGAGGTTCTCTCAGTACCTTCAGCCTCCACTCTTGCTTCAGAGAAGGACGTGCTGCTCCTCTCCTGGCTCCCAGGTGTGGGATGTCCACGTTTTCTTTGTCTTAAATTCAGCCTCTTCTCAGAAGCAGAACAACAACAAAGCATCTCATGGGCTTCCGTTGATGCACACCCACACCCCCGCACCACTGACAGCTTTGGTTTGTCGCAACTGAAGAGTCTACAAAGGGGCCCCACCTTCTCCTGGGCCCAACTCAAGGGAAAAAAAAAAAAAAAAAACTTTTTTAAAAAAACGTTTCAATAAAGAAATCTACCTCAGTTGACAGGATTCCACCCACCCTTAGGGTTTCTTCAGCTCTGAAGTCTCACCTGCTGAGTGTCACTCAGCAGCAGCCTGCTGGTTCAACTGGGCAGGCTAGTGAGGCGGGACGGTGCGGAAGTGTGTAAGAGTTCCTGTGATGACCTCTTTCCAGCATGTTGCAGTTTTATATTTCATAAGTTGCTAAGTGATATGAATGTCTAGGTGATTGTGTATGTTTTAAAAAATGACAATGAAAATTTAAAATGTAGCTTCCATGCTTGTGCATAATTCCAAAGTATCTTATTTGATCAGTGTTACATAGCTTTTGTACAGCTTTCGTCCGTTTTTCAGAGGTGTGCTGTTTTATACGGAAAGAACTCATCTTCTCCCATCTCATGGAGCTGCTGTTTACACTTCACAACTTTTAACTTACCGTATTTTTCAGAATTAACTTTTTTGGAGGGAGGAAATTCCCCACTTGCTAAATGATACTAAATTGTTGTCTGGGCTTTTAAAATCAGGTCTTCGGGTTTTATACACTAGTCAATAGCTTTTCAGGTTCTTCGTTAGTTGGATGCACATGAAGAATATCAAACAACCCTTAAATTCTTTAAAATGTCTGGAGTCTCCACCAGCGCACACTCGGGTATTGTGTTCACGCATACTTTCATCATTACATTGGAAAGGTCCGTAACTTCTCTTAATGTGAACCACTTTTTTTGTTTTTTATTTTTACTGCGCTTGGTGGAGAGGACATTTTTTACAATTTTTGCCTAAAGCAGCCCCCTCTGAATGTTGATTTTTTAAATGTCAAAATTTGGTGAACATCTGGAACATGCGTTTGCATTGTGTTTAAATTTCAGTGTTTTAAAAATGAGAAAATCCTGGGATGTATTATTATTGAACTTTCATTAAGAGAAATTTATAGGACTGTTTTTTAAATCAGTTGAATGGATACCCACGTCAGTGTGTGGAAACTTTTTCTTAAAACAACATTCATGTATTATTTTAATCCATTTTTCTGTGACATTTGGTGCAATAAACTTTTTGAATTTATCTTGCACATTTTCCTGGTGCTGCATGATTTGTTTGTTGCATTTAATCGGATACAGTCTTTAAGTGACTTGTGGTGAATTGAGGTCATTATAAGTCAGTAACTGGGAAGTTCAGGGACATTTTGGTTAGTACCCTGGTGAGTGAGAACACTGACCCCAGCACACTGTCAGGATTTGGGCCAAGAACGTCAGGACACATGTCCTGGAGCCTGTGGAATGCCCCAGGGCCAGTCTGTGTGACCTTTAGTTGCCCTACCTGACATTCATTGAAGTGATAAACCTGTTTTTAATGATCTGAGCTGAGAATTTGTGGATTCTACCTGACGTTAGACCTGATGGTGTGTTGGAAATTCATCCTCCACAGCTGTGGCCCTCCTAAGATCAGGACACCAATACAATGCATGCCTGTCAGTCTGCAGCTGCAGCTCCTGCCTGCACGGAGCGCTTTGCACACACCTAGGCATCTCTTTCAACCTAAGCTCCTGCTCCAAAACTCGAGTGTTTTAAGTCGCATATCCAGGGGCCAGGAGATGGCTCAGTGGGTGAGGCGGCTTGCCGCCAAGGCCGTATGATCTGAGTTCGAGCCCAGGCCCCACATGGTGGTGGAATGAGAGAATGACACACGACCAGCAAGCAACTTCTTCTTATGCTGATGGGATTTTTGCCACAGCGTGACAGCTCCATGGCACATCTTCCATAGGACAGTACCCAGGCAATTGTGGGATGCTTATCCACCCGGGGCACCAGCATGCTTATCATCATCTGGTTTTGTGACAGGAAGAATCTTGATTTTTTGTTTTGTTTTGTTTTTGTTTGTTTGTTTTTAAAGCCTGGGATTCAGTAGCTGGCGCCTCCTTGCAACAGAGCAGATTAGGAGCATCTGCCGACTCCTTCCTCCAGGACAGGGCTTGGACTGTGGTGGGGCTTCCCCTTCTCGTACTTGGTGACATTGGCCTTCCCCTTTGTAGCTATGCATGAGGCCCCAGCCCTCTTGACTGCAGTGACTTCTCAGTGTCCCTTCTCAGCTCTCTCACTCTCAATCTACCCTTCAAGCTGGAAAAGAGAAGGAAGTTCCCAGCTTCTGCATATAAGCAATCTTGAAGCCGTTTTAAAGCATGCCTTTTAAAAGAGGCATGTGCACACACAACCCAGTCTATATTCTCCCTTGGTTTCCTACTGCCTAGACTCTATCATTTAATCCTCACAACTGGGTGAGAATGGGTACCGTGATCGTGAAGTTCATGTGTCAAGTTGGCTAAGCCATTCTACTCAGATTCTTGGTCAAACGCCAGTATCGCTCATGCTGAGGGTATTTTTTTTAAATGAGATTAATATTTAAATCAGTAGATAAAGCAGATTCCCTGCTGTAAGTGGGTGGGCCTCATTCAATCAGTTGAAGGGCTTAGACTTGGAAAGAACAGACCCTCTTCCACAACCTCTGGGAAGAGGAGTCTGCATCCAGATGGCCTCCAAATCCAACTAGAGCATCAGTCTTTTGCTAGCCCCAGCCTGCCAGCCAGCCCGATAGCCAGCTCTATAAACCATGGATTTTCCGGCTCCTACCATCCCACAAGCCAGTTCCTTATGATTAACACTCCTTTGTCTGCTTCTCTCCAAGTGTGCACATAGATCCCCTGACTCATACAGGTATTGAAGAGATCAGTCCAATGGTACTTATAATTAAAATGGACTTGGGTGGGAGCCAGATACTACTGTATTGCCAATTTATAGAACGTAGTCTCTTATCTCTCCTTCCCCACTCTCTCTTCCTGATGATCCCACTGTGTGGTCCTGCTCGCCTATAGTTAGCTATGTAGACCAGGCTAGCATTGAACTTGGGACTATCCTCCTGTCTTTGACCTCCCAAGTGCTTAGATTAAAAGCATGAGTCACCAGGCTTGGCTTAGAATTAGACTTTCGAATATCTTTAACATAATAAATAGCACAGTTAACTCCGTACTATGGAATTCTCCTCTGCTCTGCTACCTGGCCCCTCCAAACCTCTCACTAAGCTCTGAGGGTGCAGCCTACACCCCTCATTCCTATAGCAGCCTGAATATCTTCCCATACCTGGAGTGGGTTGGTCTGATTCTGTCTCAAATCGTCACCTTTCCTCCTTTCTGTCTTATCCAATCCTTTCCTGTTTTTAGTTGAGTACTGTAATGCTCTCCTAACTCACCTCCATTTCATACTGAAGAGTTCTAATCGATTCTCATCTGTGCAGATTTCCAGACCTTTCTGAAATGCTTTAATCCTGTCCCTCTCCTCTGTTTAAATAGCAGCCCAGTAAACCCTGAGAGCTTTAGCATTCTGGATTCAAATGAATTAGCTGTGTAGATGAATTTCTAAGTGGTCTTATTAAATAAAGAACACGGAGCCAAATATAGGGGTGAAAGCTTTAGAGATCAGGGAAAGAGTGAGAGCCACCAACCACCTTACCTCACCAGCTCTGTAGCTTCCAAAATGCAAGCTACTTCCTGTCTAACTTTTATTGCCTTGCTGTTCTGCCCTCTCATTGGCTCTTAGCCCAGCTACCTCACTTCCTTGTCACTGCCTGTCTGTACAGACCTCCAGGTCTCTATAGTTGGTACTGGGATTAAAGGCATGTGTCACCACGCTTGGCTGTGTTCCCTAGTGTGTCCTTGAACACACAGAGACCCTGCCTGCCAAGTGATCGAATTAAGGGCATGTGCTATCACTGCCTGACTTTGTGTTAATGGCTTGCTATTTCCTCTGATCTCCAGGCAAACTTTATTTATTAACATGCAAATAAAATATCACCACATAGCTGATCCATCCTCAGCATCATCACCAGGTACTCTGTACATGCACACACACCCTGTTACTGGGGATTGAACCTAGGTCATCAAGTATGCTCGACACCACTGAGCTATATCCCCAACCTCATTTTTTATTTTGAAACAGGGTTTTACTAAGTTTCCCAGGCTGGTCTTGAATTCAGTATAATCCAGGCAGGCTCCTGCCTCAGACTCCTGAGTAGCTGAGATTTACCTAACCACCACTGGTTCACTTTCTTAACTTTTAAGAAACAGGATCTCACTGTGTCGCCAAAACTGACTCCAGTTTCTTGGGCTCAAGTGATTCTCCCTTTCAGCCTCCTGAGTAGTTGAGACCACAGCACACACCACAGCGCCCAGCTGTGTGCATATTCTTTTCACTCCAATATACGGCCATACTGAAGCACTTAGATTCTCCTGAAGACAGTCCAGTGCTGTGGGCGTGGCCCTCCCCGTCTCCTCCTTCCCCTTGTCCAGCCTTCCCTTCTGTTCTGTCTCCAAATTCAATTCATGGTCAGATCCTCTGGCACCCTAGGACTCAAGGTCCCCAGACCATCAACAACCAGCGTTGCCTGGGAACTGGACAGAAATGCGGAATGGCAAACCCACTGCGGACCTACTGACCCATAATCTGCATCTGAATTCAGTCACCACGGGGTTTGTGTGCACATTAACATCCGAGAATCTGTTCTCCAGCGCAGAGGCCGTGAGGGAGTGACACAGAAAGAATGCATCAAGTAAAAGAAATCAGGTTTTTTTTTTTTTTTTTTTTTTTTTTTTGAGAAAGGAATACATTAGCTGCTGACGTTGCATGGTGTATTGGAATTTGGAGGGCCTCGAGAATCCAGGCAGGCCGAGAGTGAAGGGGAAGTGAGTGGTGTTGAAAGTGGTCCATGCCTCTAAGTTTTACAACATTTAGGTCACTACTACTTACTGAGAAGAAGAAAAAAAAATCAAGAGGGAGGAATAACAAACGGAAGAGAAGACAGAACTTGAGAGATGTGTGTAATGTTTAAAAAGAAAGGGATTTAGCACGAGGAACAAATTTGCCCAATTGAACTCCAAAAATATTTGTTAGTGCATTCTAGGTAAATGTGTACAGGAATGCTTCACACTGTTAAATACCCTAAAGTTGCACTTTTTACCAATAATTAAGCCCTCAAGTTTGTTAGCAAAGAAATACATCCAATAGCACAAACATCCCATTTCCAACTCCGAAATATGCCAGCATGGAGGAACATGCAGTAATTGTATCATTCTGGAGGTGAAGGCAGGGGAATCAGGAGTTCAAGATCGTCCTCAACTGTATTGTGAGTTTGAGGCTAGCCTGGGAGACATGGCAGACCCTCAGCCTCTCTAGAACAGTAATGACTACCAGCATTCACCATGGCCCGAGTGGGAGGCGGCGTGTGGATGCTTTTCACATGCTGTATTCATTATTGGCTTTTGAATATGTAAGAACAATTGCTTGGAGTTACGGCCATGAAGAGGGGTTATGCAAAAGAAGGTGGAAGTTTTTCTCAAATAACCGCAACTCTGAGAGCCTCCAAAAACACAGATGAGGATGAGGAATTGCTAATGTATCCTGAAATGTTAAGAGAAAGCCTGCCTGATGCAAAGTTTATTTTGAATGGTACAGTACTTTTAATTTTTTTTTAAGAAGGGATGTAACTGTGCTCCCTGGGGAGGAGTTAAACCCACATCTGGTGTCACACCATTTGTCACACAACCTGAGTCAACCTGCGTAGAGACAGCAGACAAACCCACCTTGAGAAAATGTTCTGAGTTTTCCTACCGCCTTTGAAAATAGGGGTGCCACAAAAGATGAAGACTGAGACACAGACGCAAAGAAACTTAGTAGACAACTGACTGTGATGCCTGACCCTAGCATAAGTCTTGGCTCAGTCAAATTTGATTATGAATTGTAGACCTAAATCTTCAAACTGTAACCATGGTGATATGGGAGAACATCTTTGTTCTTAGGGCATCTACCCTGAAGCGTCTAGAAATAAAATGGCATTGTGTCTGCAATTGCCTCCAGATAGTGCCCGGGGTAGGGTGTGTACACATAGATGTTCAGAGTGAGGGAGAAAATACATCAAAGCAAATAAAATGAATTGATGGGTCTGGGAGAAGAGTATAGAAGGAGGTCTTTGCGCTGTTCTTGCAAGATTTCCTCTGTAAATTTTAAATCATTTAAAATTAAAGAAAAATCTTTTAAGCAAAAATTGTGATGCAAAACATAAAAGCTTCGTTTAGATTTAGTGGGTGATGGGCGGCTGATGGGCGGCATTTGGAACTAATGTGTGATTATACTCAAAATGAGTCCAATCATATAACTAACCCAGCGCTCCTTTACACAGACGTCAGTCATTACCTCACTCATTGCCTTCCCAGAAGTCAGGCCACAGGGAAGTTGGCACCTGAACTGTTCCCATTTTCAACACAGTGTCCCTGGGGCCAGGACCTTCCCAGAGAACAATTCAGCTCCCTCACAGAAAGCTTCAAAGGGTGATGGCTGATGAGCGGGCTCTCTGGACACAGGGTAAGTTCTGCGCTACTGCATTCCAAAGGCTCCTCAAGGAAGCAAGATGGCACTCCGTGTACAAAACAGGCGTCTGAATGGGTGTAAGCTATTCTATTTTCCTTTCTATCATAGAAGCGTTCTGTCAAACTCTGTATTAAACACTGGACACTGACAAAGTGCACTGTGCTGGAGGATCGTGCAGAAGGCCGAGAGAAGACTAGTTTGTACACAGTGGGATAGATGCTTACACATCCTGCACTTGATTGTTCATGCTCCAGATTCTTCAGGAAAGTTCCTGCTGGGTCCCCATCTTATTTATTCTTAAAAGCATGTAAGGAGAGCCGGGGGGTTGGGGGTGGGGGTGGCGCAAGCCTTTAGTCCCAGCACTTGGGAGACTGAGCCAGGCAGATCTCTGTGAGTTCGAGGCCAGTCTGGTCTACAGAGCAAGATCCAGGACAGGCACCAAAACTACACAGAGGAACCCTGTCTCAAAAAAACAAAAACAAACAAAAAGCATGTAAGGAAATTACACAACTTGCTAGGATTCTGAAGATAACTAAGGGGAAAGTCAGGAGAGTGAGCTGATAGAGTCTTAGTGTACTGAGCATGCGCAGGGTTTTCAGAAGTGTTACAGGTCTGTCTCCATCCTGCAGGCTGTTTTCCCAGCTTGTGGAAATTAGGGGCCTGACCGTCCTCTCTAGGTCAAGCCATGTGGTAGATAAACATTTCTAGTTTTGGGACCACACACCCTCCTGTTTTCTTACACTATGAGACTCATACCCAGCTCCCCAACTTAGTGTATACCTACAGGGGAAATCTAATCTCGATTACAGGTTGGTTTGATAGGTTCAAGGGTACTATGAAACTATTAGAATCAAATGACACTCTAGTCTATGACAGCAGGACTTTTCCAGGGATAATTCAGAAAAATGGCAGCTTACCTTCTCTTCCTTCCTTGGCAGCTTGGGCAGTTTGGTGGGCAGAACGGGCCTTGGTGATTTACTCTCTTTAACAAGAAGAGCCCTTTTGGAGTGTCTCTGTTCAGAGTCTTCGTAATCACTCATATTCCAGGCAAGAAAACCACGACTGTATCCTCTTTGCTTGTCCAGGACTGAAGGCCTTGGTTGCCTGCAACAGAACAGATTGGTTGGGTCATATGGAAAAAGATCTAGAAACAGCTGTCAGTCTTCAGTGGGTGACACTAGTTTGTTTCTCACTGTTTGAGGCCATTTCTAGGCACAGGGCCAAGGAGATCTGAAAACCTGGCCTGTGTGCCTTCTGTTGAGAAGATTCTGGGTGTTTCCCCGCTCTGCGTCTCCAGATGTCCAGCTGCTGGACCTTCTAGGACCTTCCCACCCCACAGGCAGCTGATAGAAGTCATGAACACAGCCATCTCCCCATAGCCCCTGGAGCCCAGTCAGAGCCACATGAAGGAGATGCTGCAGGGCAAAAGGAAGCCGAGACCTAGTGAGACTGCTGGGCGCGTGACTGCTGGTTTTGAGGTTTCTTGGACATCCAGAAAGTGCAGCTCTACAAAGTGCAGCTTTAGATGTTTTAGGAAGAAAATCTCCCAACCACAGGCTTTGGGTCAGGTTTACAGTATCAGCCTTGAATCCCTGCTGTGGAGCTGGCTTCAATCCACCCAGGAGACGGTTGGTCATCTCCACAACAGTCGTCCTTTAATGCCAGGGGCACTTCTTGCCTGGCAGGCTGGTAGTGTAGCTTGTAGGGTCTATGGCTGGATGGATGATTGATGGCTCTTCTCCCGCAGCACCCTGCATCGTACCTTCCAGCACTTGAAACCTAGCCTGCAGGGAGGAGGCACTGGCTTTGTTACAGCTTGATTTCTCTGTGTCCTGCAGCCCAACGGCATGGCATCTTCAGAAATAGGGTCTTCTCTAGTTCTGGTGGACAACCAAAGCATTGGCCTGTTGGCCTGTGCAGTTTGGGGGACCTCTGGGACCTCCCTTATGAACAACACAGAAGGAGGTGTCCCCCACCTTTCCCTGGCCTTGGTCTCCATAGTTTCGGGTGAGGAGTCAGTTTTTGAGTCTCTACATGATGTCACCATCCCTTAGCTGTTTTCCATATTCTGTCTTTGCGTTTGCCATTCAGGTTTGACCTGGTGTGTGCAGCTATGGATCTGCTGAGCTTCCCGAATACTTACTGGCTTTGGCAGTGGCAATGCTGTTGCCCAGTGATGATTCTGATGGTATTAAAAGTGCCATACGTGTCCCCTGAAGTTTCTGCTCAGGTAGTTCAATGGTCAGCCAGTGGTGATGGCCAGAGAGTTTGAGAAATGCCTTGACTCATTGGGGCTTCTGGTCTTCTGTGTTGAGGTCTATGTCCATGTCCTGGCAGGCAGGTTACAATGAAAGCCCTTGTTTACTCTTTTGCATAATAGTTTAAGTGAAAGCCCAGGATGATCTCAGGCCTTGCTGACACTGTCCTTTACAGGCATACAGCCTTCTAGTTTCCTAGAGATGTGCTGACACTTCTCACACATCTTCTATGTACATCCTGTTCTCTGGTTCTTCCCTTTAAGATTTTTAGGCAGCTGCTCTTTACCCCAACGTTTTACTCTACCAATAGCCATGATATTGGATAACTGCTTTGGTCCTGGCCACACCACTTAGCAGTTTAATGTCTTATAGGATCAAAAAACAATACAAATATACAATAAAGACAGGTTCAGATGAAAAACAAAAACAAAAACAAAAACAAAAAAACCCCTCTAAACAAGTTACACTGTGTTTTAAAAAAAAAAATGACATAGGCTTTGGGAGAGAGAAAAGAAAGAATATATACAGTCTTAGATTAAAAAATATAGTTTTAAAACAATAAAGTCCTTAAAAAGAAATAGAGTAATAAAGAAATATGTATGAAAAGCCATGTAAAGATGGGAAATAAACAGAGTCTGGATCCTATGTATTGTGTTGTCTTAGACTTTTTGACTATTAATGAACAAATGATAACTGCTAAAAGACACTGCATAATGAAAACTGATATAGATTAAACCAACCTATATATTTTTTAAATGTCTTGACTTCAAAATATATGTTCCTTTGGGAGAGAGGTTATGCTTTTGTTTCCACAGAAAATGAGAGACTATGGATTCATTCCAGGTTAAGAAAAATCAGGTTTCATCAAGGAAGACCCTCCCCGTCTCTGCTGCCAAAATCTCCAACGGGAGCAGATGGCCCAGACGATCCAACACCTCAGAGCACCTCTGTTGCAGTTTCCTCTGAGTTCTGCATCCAGAACAGCTTCAAGGCAGCTGGCTGAGATGATCCAGCCTCACAGACTATTCCAGTCAGGACTTGACCATAATCCTAAATTTTCTCAGAGTCCCCCAAAGATTACCAGTGCCCCCAATCAACAGGAAGTAGTCTAGAGAACTTTGCCCACATTCCCCAAAAAATGGGTTATGGATGTTTATTATCATTTAAGGGGGGTTAGTTACAAATTGTTATTAGTCAATAAAAAGTTAAATTCAAATATCCCTTTCTGAAGAAAAAAAAGGGGGATATGATATAGGAATGATAGGATAAAAGGGTAGATTATTGAATCTACTTTAATCCAAAAAACAGCTAGTAATCTCAGGATACTTTACATGGGTATGGATTTTGATTTATTGATGCAAATTTAAAGCTATTTCTGTTATACTGTATTATGTTTCTACTCTTGTTTGGGGTATTGTGTTTATGTAACTCATTTAAAAATGTAATGTATAATTAAAAATACAAATTAATAGTCATCTTAATAGTCAAACTTATAGTCATGTTAGGTATGTTTTCAAGGTCATACACATATATTTAGATTGATAGATGGTCTTCAGACACTTCAAAGACCTACAGAATGTGGCACTTAATATGTTTAATAACCTAAGGCTTTTCATGACAGTGAGGCACATCTGCACCGGGCAGCACCAATCTACTTCAGAGAAGATGATGGCATTGAAGAAACTGTGCATGGAGTTTATTCTCTTTGTGGTGAAAGCAGTCCATGTGGGCAAAGATAATGCCCTTGCCTCAGCTGCTGACAGATACTGTCCATACTGGACCAGCAGGATGCAAAAGAAGATGACTGCCAAACTTTGCCAAGACAAGGTGGGACAGTCCTTCATTCAGAATTCCCTGCTTCACAGGAAATTCTATCAGATATGCTAGGCCCATAGGCCAGAGGTGGATGCCTGAACGTTACAGAACTTTGGGTAACTGTCCAGGCAGTGAAATGTCCCTGTGGTTAGGTAACATTTCACCCTTCTGGGGACTTTGATGGAGCTGAAGACTAGATAGTCATAGTTAAAGTTTTCCTTAGTTATGATAAAAAGCAAATTAGGTATAAAACTTTAGAGTCACCAAGATAAGATAGATAATATTTTCTCTAATTTTGCCAAATACAAATAGACTGGATATTGTAATTGTAATTCTTACTTGATAACTGTTTTTGTTATATATAATTTTACCATGTTAAAGTTAAAAACTTCCTTTTTAATTAGACAAGAAGGGGGAAATGCTGTAGAATAATCCCTTTGTACACTCTGAAGATTTGTCAATGTGATTGGTTTAATAAACAAGCTTACTGGCCAATAGCTGAACAGGACAAAGATAGGCAGGAAAGCCAGACTAGGACAATGCTAGGAGGAAGAAGGGAGGAGTCAGAGAATCACCGGCAAACACAGAGGAGCAAGATGAGAATGCCGTACTGAGAAAAGGTACCAAGCCACGTGGCTAGACATAGATAAGAATTATAGGTCCATTTGAGTGTAAGAGTTAGCTAGTAACAAGCATGAGCTATCAGCCGAGCATTTATAAATCATATTAAGCCTCTGTGTTGGTTATTTGGGAACTGGTGGGCAGGAGAGAAAAGTCTGACTACACTTGGGTATTGATTCCTACCTTGTACCTTAACAGTTTCTTACTGTTTGCTTCTACTGGTGCCAGGCCAGCTGACCTGAGCTCCAGGAGTTCTCCTGTCTCTGCCTCCCACCTTCCAGTAGGAGCACTGAGATTACAGAAACACACTACACCTCCTTTAACATGAGTTCTAGAGACTGAACTCAAGGGTCTCATATTTGCATGGCAGGCACTTTACCCACTGGGCAATCTTGCCAACTCCGGTCTCCTGTTTTCCTACACTTACCACCCACCCCCTAACCAGGAAATAGTGTGTGTGACTATAATATGAAAATCAACATGCTGATATGAAAAATGTGTACTTTACGGTCTATAACGCAGACACAAATGCCGGCTTCTTGGTGCTAGCACATTTCAAAGATGACAATCACAACAATACTTTCTAGCGTTTATTGAGATACGTGAGTATCCAGACACGATGATAGTTTAGACCTGTGGACACTAATTTCACAGTAATCCCATATCATAGGTCTTGCTCTCACTTTTCAGAGATCCTAGGGAAAGCTGTAAATACAGAAAAGCTGGAACTTAGAGCTGTCACTCCAAACCTTGCAATCACTCATAAAGCAGGTGTAGTAGTATGTGGTACTTACTCTTGATAAGCACTAAATGAGTTAATACTTAACACTTAAACAATCTCTAGCCCGTAGTAAAGATGCTTTGGCATTAGCTTAAGAACTCATCCAGTTATGATAGAGCGCTGCTTCACGACTCATCTTGCCATCATTTTTCTACCCCCCATCCACCAACTTTTCGGAGCTGGCTCTCTCTACCATGTAGGTTCAGTGGATCCAACTGAGGTTGCCAGGCTTGGAGGCAAGCACCTAATCCTGCTGGGCCCCCTCCCTAACCCTCACTTCCTCACTTCCAAATTAAAAAAACAAAAAGAGATGATTGTCTACTAGAACTAAGCACAAAGCTTTGCTTATGGAACAATCTAGCCAGTCCCTCCTGAGCAGGTCACAAGGCTTCCACACCTCCACCCCCTTTCCTATGTGATTCCTGTGGCTAGAATTCCCTTCTCTCCACTTGTATGCTCTCTTGCTGAACTCCCATGGGGCTTTGTAAATGTAGCACAGCACTGTTTCTCCTAGAAAGCATCTCTCTGTCTGCCCGCAGTTATCTACTCTCCTTTCCTCCGCAGAACACTGGGACCACCTGCATGCCCATGATACCTGGTCCTGTCATGAGGATGCTCCCCCGCCTCATGACATTGTGAGTATGTGAGTAAATTACCGTGTGTGTGTCTGTGTGTGTGTGTGTGTGTGTGTGTGTGTGTGTATCTGTGTCTGTGTCTGTGTCTGTGTCTGTGTGTATCTCTCTCTCCCCAGCTCTCCCTCTCCTTTCTCTCTCTCTCTCTGTCTCTCTCACTCTGTCTCTGTCTTTCTCTCTCTCTCGTGTGTGTGTGTGTGTGTGTGTGTGTGTGTGTGTGTGTGTGTGATATAACCAAGAAATTCATCCCTGTTATACAAGTCCTCTACTACTAAGCCACAACCCCAGTCCACTTCTTAGCTTCCTGTGTCTTCAGTGTCCCCATAGTCATCTGTATCTTCAGTGGTTTCTGACATAGAACTCATTTACAGTCTATTTTTTATGTCAAAAATACAAAAGAAAAAAGAAAAAAAAGAAAGAGAGAGAGAAAGAAAGAAAGGAAGAAAGGAAGGAAGGAAGGAAGGAAGGAAGGAAGGAAGGAAGGAAGGAAG